>VZRX01015810.1:164819-203085 GCA_013398075.1 Notiomystis cincta | reverse complement strand
GGCGGGGGGGCGGTGAGGTGACTTGGCCCGCGGGCTGAGGTGACTCCCGCGAGTGGGGAGCGTGTCCCCGCCCAGCCCGCCCGCCGCTGTCTCGCAGGTGACGGTGCGGGACGCGCTCAACCAGGCGCTGGATGAGGAGCTGGAGAGGGACGAGCGCGTCTTCTTGCTGGGCGAGGAGGTGGCACAGTACGACGGCGCCTACAAGGTAGGTGAGAGACGTTAGCGGCCCGGGAAGGGGCTTCAGGCGGGCCCTGACTCCTTTCTCCTGCCCTGCAGATCTCCAGGGGTCTCTGGAAGAAGTACGGGGACAAAAGGGTGATCGACACCCCGATATCCGAGGTACGGCTGCCCTGTTCCCTACCCTGGTGCTCTCTCCATCAGCTGCTCCCTGCTCCTCATCCCTTGGTTTCCTTCTCTTCCAGATGGGCTTTGCAGGAATCGCTGTCGGTGCTGCTATGGTTTGTACATCGGCTTTCCTCGTTCTGGTTTTAAAAATTAAACTGTTTTTATATAAAAACACGGTAATATATTTCAGTACATTTAACAGGCAGGGTTGAGGCCAGTGTGTGAATTCATGACCTTCAACTTCTCCATGCAAGCAATCGATCAGGTTATCAACTCTGCCGCCAAGACGTGCTACATGTCCGCGGGATCCATCGCTGTCCCCGTCGTCTTCCGCGGCCCCAACGGGGCTGCAGCCGGCGTGGCCGCCCAGCACTCGCAGTGCTTTGCAGCCTGGTACGGGCACTGCCCCGGCCTCAAAGTTGTCAGTCCCTGGAGCTCGGAGGATGCCAAGGGGCTGCTGAAAGCATCCATTCGGGATGATAATCCAGGTGAGCACAAGCAGGTCTGGCAATACCTGGCACTCAGTCCTAAGAAATGTCTGTTTTCCCCACAAAACCAAAGATTGGTTGAACCTTAAAGCACTCAAGGATGATTTCCTGCAGTTTTAGGGTACTTAAAAAGACACAGAGGGATTCATGCTTTCCCTAACAGTCCCCTGTGCACAGGTGCACAGGTTTAGTGCTAGTTTGGTACCGACCAGGAAACCTGGAAGCATTTATAAATCTATCATAAAGGGGTTAAAAAGGATAAAGATGAGTTAGGAGGAGTTCCTGCATATATACTGCCTCTGTAACTCAATTTTACAGATCAGGAAATTCAGATGATAAATTCAGAATGTCCTTATTCAAGAGCAGGGCAGCCTTTGTCTTTATTTTTTCACAAACAGTAGTTAAAAATATGAGACCTTTCTAAAACTTGTGATTGTACTGTCATGTACCAAAAGTAAAATACCTGCCCTAATTTCAGGGTAGATGTAGAAGTGTTTTAAATAATTCATTATTGAAGTAAAGACTTAGATTTGCTTTTTCTAAAATTGCTTCTGCAAACATTGTCCTCACTCCCTTGTTGCTTGGGTGGGTTTTCTGTCTTGAGCTGCAGGACCATTCATGGTCAGTCAGGCCTGTGCCTGCACACATTAATCCAAGTATGTTTCCTTCTAGTTGTGATGCTGGAAAGTGAATTATTGTATAGTGTTCCCTTTGAAATGTCTGAACAGGCACAGTCGAAGGAATTTGTTATTCCCATTGGAAAAGCTAAAATAGAAAGGCAAGGTAAGCTGAGAATACATTTGTTTCTTTATTAATTGACATGCTTGGAGACTTTTCTTAACCTCCTGGCTATTCAGGGTACTGCCATCATGGGGCACAGAAAAGTATTTCAAATGTTAAGTGTTCAAATATTCTTTTATCCAGTAGTGTGGTTTCATGTTCTGTTGCCCTTACAAGGAAATATCACCTGATTGTCCATATCTCAGCTAAAACTATTCCCTTCTAAAGGATTCCAGAAATTATTTGTTCTGTACTATAGAGACTGAGTAGGTGATGGCTGAAACAGTTTTTTCCTCACTTAAGTATGCAATTTTGGTCAAAAATGCAAAAAGAGATCATTCTTTCAGCCCAGTTGTTCATAATTTACCTCTGAATTATATGAATATTTGAGAAGGATAATCTGAAAACTGTATTAAATACCTCTTCAGTTCCCTGAATTCAAGGGTAAAATTTGTGTCTTAACATGGTCCTTCCTCTCTTGATATTATGTTCTGGACTTAGTATTTCAAATAAACCTAAGAACCTTAACTTTGCAAGTGAATCCTAATGCTACCTTGAAAGGAGCCTGAGGTCTAGAAAAAAGCTTTAAATCGTAAGAGTTTGTTTTCTAACACTTGTTTCTGCTCTAGGAACTCATGTTACATTAGTGTCACACTCAAGACCTGTTGGCCATTGTATGGAAGCAGCTGCTGTACTTTCTAAGGAAGGTGTAGAATGTGAGGTGAGTGGGGCTTTCCCTGAAGTGTGGGAGGAAAGCAGCACCTTCTTGTTCAGGTTCTGCAGAACTTCAGTGTTTTAACTACAAGGGCCTTAATACTTGTAAGTGTCTTAACAGCCTGTGCCTTTCCTGCTACTCAGTTAGAAATTCTATGAAGTCTGTGGAGTCAGAACAGCTGAAAATGCTGCGGGCCCCGTGCCCAGCCAGTGGTGACTGACGGGTTCAGACCACAGGGAGATTGACACTCGCTCTCCCCCCAGGTTATCAACCTGCGAACCATCCGGCCCATGGACATGGAAACGGTGGAAGCCAGCGTGGCCAAGACAAACCATCTGGTAACTGTAGAAGGAGGCTGGCCCCAGTTTGGAGTAGGATCTGAAATCTGTGCCAGGATCATGGAAGGTACTGAGTCTCACAGTGCACTGATCTCACTCTCTACTCTAAATCCTGATTATTCCTGATGAAGCCAGGCAAAGGCAGAGAGGTTGCATCAGAGCTGGAGCTGTCTTGCTCTGGAGATTTTCACAGGCTCGATGAACACCAATAAGCCAGAACACCACTCTCTGGAACACCAGAGCTACAGGAACAAAATTGTTTATACAGTGTAAGATTCAGGAATTGAATCAAGACAGCACCATAGTACTTGGCCACCTAACAGTGTCTTCTGTTCCAGGGCCTGCCTTTAACTACCTGGATGCTCCAGCCGTGCGTGTCACCGGTGCCGACGTCCCCATGCCTTATGCAAAAATCTTAGAGGATAACTGCATACCTCAAGTGAAGGATATAGTATTTGCAGTGAAAAAAACTTTGAATATATAAGTTGTAAATACATGTTTTAAAGTCCTGCTTTACAAAGCATTATTGGTGTTGGGCACGTTGTATGCATAATTTCTGTTGTATAAGCTCTATGAACTTTTGTACAGTGGGGAAAGTATAGTGACCTCCCAAAATATTTATATGGGTTACCCTCCAAGCCACACTTCATATATGCAACAATGTGGTAATGCTTGTTTGTTCAACAGTACAGCTGGGTTAGTGCTACTGTTTGTGGAGAAATCCTGTTCTAAATTCTGAGTGAGGAAAAAAATCCTCTGGCTTTGCTTGGTTTGTAAGTACCAAAGGAGCTGTGTTGAACCTGCTGTAGCAGTGCTTGAGTGCAGAGCTGCAAAGAGCAGGAGCAGGCCCTGCATGCTGTACAGCTGCAGGAGGCTGTGGTTGCAAGGCTGATTAAAGAGGAATGATCAGCCTGATCATAGGAAGCCCAGCCTGTCAGTGCAGCAGTTCAGTGCAGCCCTGAGCAGAGGCTGTGGCAGCCCACAGGCTGGGTTAAGAGATAATGGCTGTGTCTGGTTTGAAGAGCACTCTGCACATGCAGAAAGGGTTCTTTACAAGAGCTGAAATAAAGATCCTGAATCTTTGAAGTATGTGATTGGAAACCACTTAATTTTTCTTTACTAGCTGCCCCATAACAGTGATAGGAAAAAAATGTGCCCAGATGCTTTGCTTTTACTGTTCGAGTTTTGTGATTTCTTTTTTTCTTTAATTCCTTTCCTGGGCTGACAACAGCACACCCCAGCTCTAGCTCTGGCAGTGCAAAATGAGTTAGTTTATTCAGCTGCACTGAGCCTAAGCAGCAGGTGTGTGGATTGTGTGAAGAGCTGGGAAGCAGTCAGAGCAGCTTTCTGGAGATCACTGCATCCCAGGGAGCTCTGCCAGGCTTCCCTCAGCAGCTGCTGGTACAGGAGGAAAGCTGCCTTGAGGAGCCTGTGCAGCAGGGCCTGCAGTGCCCCTCAGCTGGACAGGGGCAGAGGAGCTGCCTCTGCAAGCAGACAGAAGAGCTTGGCTCCTGTTTCTCAAGAGCCAGGAATACTTCCTGGGGTATTTCCTTTAGCAGAGGTGCTGCTCAGTTCTTGGGAAGGCTGGCTTGGAGGTTGAATCCCAGCTGAAAATACCCACCACACGCTGCTGAAGGAATTCCATTAACATTTTAATAAAAATGACTGAATATCACAGGTTACATGAAACTTTGTACAGACATTCTCTGCATAGTAACAAACACTGATGTACTTGAATTTAAAAAAATGGATTATCTATAATCCTTTAAAGTGCAATTTGTTTAAGGTTTTAAATCAAAAAGGGTCTTTCAATAAAGTTTAAATGGCAGAATTAATTTGAAGTAACTTTGCATTTAATTAAATCAACAATAACATCCCAGTGCCCTTTTACCTCCCACTTCAACTGCTTCCTCATTTAAAAACACTTTCCCCTAGAGCTGCAGGTAGGATGTCCATTTAAACAAGCTTAATGAGACAGCATTTTAACTCCACCAGCAAATGTAGTGGGAAAAAGATTTAATTCTCCAGTTCCCTCACCTGTGCAGTATGCTTCAAGGGTGGGATTATATAAAAGAAACTTGTTGGCTCCATGCAGCAAGAATTAAGATGAGTTACAAGTGCATGAAAAGAGTTGAAAAACTGAGCAGACTAAAACAAACATTCCTGTAATTTGAAAAGGGGCAGAATGAAGCTAGGAAAAATGCATTAATTCACCATCATCATGGTCATTCCTATTTTCAGATTTTTTTTTATTCAGCTGTATAGAGGTTGCTGTACCCCTGAAACTGTAGCTAGAGAACACCGTTCTTGCAGGCAGGGAGAGACCGGAGCACTTATCCCAGCAGGGCAAAGCGATTCGGGCAGGGCAGGGCAGCGCTGCTCCTCAGGAAAGTGGAACCGCGCAGAGCGGAGCTGCAGCTGCTCTGCGCTGCTGGGTCACTTGCTGGTCAGGAGGGTCAGCACAGGAGGGGGAGAGGGAATTGAATCTTGGCGTGACCAGAGGCCTCAGCTGATCCTGGGAGCGCTGTAGTCGCAGGTCTGTGTTTTCTTCAGAGTTCCTTTCTGAAAGTTTTGGATGGAGCTGAGCAAGGCTCCTCGGCTTGCGCTGACCTGGGGCCGCGGCGCCGGCTCCTCTGCGCTCGGGGGAGGAGCTGCCGGTGGCGGGGGCGGCGGGGGCGGTGCTGGGGGTATGCACGATGCTCCTGTGAGGTTGGGGGAGAGAAGGTGGAGTTTGGTTAGGCCAGGGGTGTCCTGCCACAGAGCACTGCGGCCGCTCGGTCGGTCCTGCACTAGTCACGTCAGCCCCTGAATGCCAGTGGAGTGTGAAGAACAGAACAGATGGAAAATGCCAAAGTGATCAAATCTCTCTATCTGCAGGTGAGTCGTGTCATCTGAGATACCTCTCAAATGAAGCCTGAAGGGCCTCGGGACTCAGATGCAAAATATGACTCGTATGTGATCTTGCACCAGGGAAAATACAGATCACTTAACGGGACTTTCCAGATTCAGCTGCTGCTACTTGTCCCTAGTGAGTTGCTCTTTGGGACAGGAACAGCAACAAAGTAACACATTTTACTACCGGCTCTTATTTACATAACTCCCTTTACATTCCTATGAATGAAGGACCACATCACTGTAATATTTGTGATGATAATTTTGCTTGGTCAGATTATACTTAATTTTTAAAGTACTAACTGCAGATAGAGTTTCTGGAAGTGTTTTACTCTTCCACGGTTCTGTTTGACTTTCTCCAAACATGTTGTAACAAATGCTTGTTTCAACAGACTGAACGAATCACAACACTGTCACACACACCCCACGCCTGCCTCTCGTGTTCCCACCAGCCACCTTTGCACTCTGTCCCTTCCTCTCTACGCCAGCCACATCCACTTTGTGCTTCACATCCTGACTCCCTGGGAAGCCAGACCCCACAGAGGAACATGCAGCTGCTCCAGCAGCAAGGGCCTGCATGGAGGTGTTTCCTGGAAGTTCAGATCCAGGCAGGTGCCCTCACTGGCCCAGGCACTCTGCCAAGCACCCTGACCTTGTGCAGCTCTGCTGCTGCACATTGCACCATCACTGCTACACACTGGGCTTATCTTGTCTCGAATTCCAGAAGGAATAGGGGCATAACGATTAACATTTTGGAACTACTCAGCAGTGAATTTCAACTCCATCATCTGGATCATGAGTTGTGCCATAGGAAGACTGAAGAGACAAATGGCACCTATTAACACTTGCTTCCAGTAGCTCTGACCTACAAAGAGGAATATACTGGTAAGTGGCAAGAACTGTGATATGGGCAAGGTAAAACAACATTAAGGCAACCAAGAGACTGTTGTTCCTGAAGTAGAACTGCTTGCTAGAAGTGAGCAAATACCAAGCAATCATGTAACATTATGCCACTCAGAATCAAAAGGGATTTGATGAAGGATAAAGCTCAACTACAGAAAAAAAAGCAGACAAAAGTTGTCTGTGCTCCATTTGTCTCTCAATTCCTCACCAACAATTCAGACTAACAAGTAACAGTAAAAACAGAACTGCTGTTATTAAAACAAGCAGTTATACTAGATGAAAACCATAATTCAAAACTCCCTCATTTTCTATTTGTACTACTCTTTGAAGAAAGACTTTTCCCATATAGGAGCAAGCTCAAAATGCAGAGTATTCACACAAAGCATCCAATTTTGCCAGTGTACATGAATATGTGCTGTGATTGTAGCACTTCCAGCTCTTCAGGAGAAATTCTCATTGGCATGAAACCTTTCTGTGGTAATAAAGCATGGAAGTACATACTGAACTCACCTTCACTATCTTCCCTTCCAGAGAAAATACTCAAGTCCTAATAGAAATACCAGAGATCTACTGAAACAATTTAACCTGCCTGTTGCATGTGGATCAAATGCTTTCTGAAGTAACCAAAACTTTACACAATGGCAGCACTAACGGAAATAAACTGCACATTGAGGCCTTCTAACTTATCCAAATCTGCTTTTTAGACTTGCCAAAGATGTACATCAGTTTACTATTAGAAATACTGAAAAAACATTCCTGGCATTAGACACCTGTTTCCCTTGTGGATCAACTGCCAGGAAAGAAAATCTTGGCACTTGGCCAAAGGAAGAACAAGACCAAGAACAGTCCAAGTACCCATTCAGTGGCTGAAGTGGTCAGAGCAGGACTGGTGCACCAACCTACCCCCAAACAGATCAGGTGAACTGCTGTAAAAGCACCAAGAGCAGCTAATCACAAAAGAAATGCCTTCAAAGAGATGCAAGAACTGCAGAGAACAAAGACAAGATTTTTGTCTGGAATTGCAAGGCAAGGCTGAAAGAGACTATGCAAGTAGTTGTACCAGATGTAATAGGGAATGACCACAACAGCAGTGGCCAGGGAATACAAATACAATGGAAACACCTGCGGTGAAAGAAGGCACAGATTTCACACATGGAGGGCAAAAAAGACACAAAATGCTTGGATCACTAAGTACCAGCAGGCCAAGATTCCATGTGTTATCTTTGTCTTGGGGTGATTCTGTGACAATCCTGTATTCCCCATTGCCTGCTTGAAGTTTTTTTGTACCTTTAAACTGCAGCCAGGAGAACTCTTCAAAGTGGCTCACTTGACCTTGCAGCCAGGATATTTACATATTTTTGTTTGGCTTGAGACTTTTCTGTTAGTTAGCAGAGAGGAGAGTTTGCTCTCTACCTTTCGTCTTTCGGCTGGAGAGGGACTGAGATCTGCCTCAGTGGCTTCTATTCCTTTTTGGACTGTTTTTGGCTCGTTTCTGCATCCCAGACCAGCTCACCCTCTCTGGGACGCTCGGTGGGACTCTGCCCCAGCCCCGGCAGGGCTTGGCTCTGCTCAGGCCTTGGGCCTGGAAGCTGAGTGAGAGAACTGTGGGAAACCCACCAGCCTCCACCTCTGGGACGGGAGGGGGGTTCGGTGTCCTTTTCTGCCCTGTGCCTGGGGGAAGGGGAACTCCCTTTGTTAAATAAACAGGGTTTTTTCACTTTCATTCGAGAAATTATTTTCCCAAATCTGTGGAGGAGGGGCTGCCGGGACCTGCTGCCAGAGAGACAGAAACACAGAGAGAGAGAGAGATGCCCTTTTCAGGATGTTTCTTCCTGGGTTTGTGTCCCAACCAGCACAATCTTCAAATTTTGGTCTGGTAATTTTACAGGAGTAGAAAAGACAGGGAAGTAGGGGCAGAGATCACCTTTCTTCCTGGAAAATTGTTAAATTCCTCAGGACTCACTATTATTGAAATTGAGCTGCTGACAACATCCTGCAGTTAAACCCCTGGGAAACTGATAACAGAGAATTATACCCTTACACTGGAGCTCTGCCTTAAGACATAAATGCACACAGGGTTCAGAATGGTATCTGACTAACTATGAGCACTACATACTGAACCTGTTCATTAAGAACATGATTCAAAAATCTTCAAATCCATTCATTTCAGTTAGACAAGCAACACCAAGCTGTCCTTCCCTTCTTGACACGAGTGGTGCAAAAGAAATCTTAATTCACACACGTGTATCGTACACATTCACATCTCCAGATGAAATTGTTCTGCTCTACAGTGAAGTCTTTTCCTGTATTTACTAGAAAAAACATCTGAGACATTTAAGTACTTGGCTATCACTAGGCCCTTCCTATACACATGTTGAAGGATGCTGCCTGCAAACACACATTTTACTCATTCATGCAGTTGTAAGAATAAAACACTCAAACAAGAACTTACCAAGGGTTTTTACAGGGACATTTTTGTTAAAAGAGTGTGTTAAAAGGAATAGGAAGTAAATCAGATGCTGTAAACTTGATGCCTGAATTGAAACAAAAACTTAATTATGAATTTAAAGTGACAGCAATTGTGCAAACAGCATTAAAAACTTGGCTGAGAATGGGATGCGAACAAAGAAAATAATTTTAGTGGTAGTTTTTAAAGATGCTGTATTTCATTAAAATAATCTGTAATAACATTCAGATTTTTTTTCCTTCTATTCCCTCCCAATACTAAGCAACTTCAAGATTTGCATCCAACTTTCCCATTCAGAAACAGAGCATCTTTAAAGAGATAAATCAGCATTAGCTTACTTTTCCGAAAATTCACGTTCAAAATGATGCATGCTCTATTGAAGACAGCAGAGAAAGAGAGAGGACACAAGTTAATCATCCAGTTCTCGTGTCAAAGTATGACAAACAGATACTGTTAGCTGAACAGTTAGTACAGAAGGCAATACATTCTTACTCACTGACAAATACGAGGACAGCAGACTGACTATTTCATGTTACATTTACAATATTTCATCCAATTCTGAAAAATGAACCACAATTTTCCATGCTCTAAGCATTATTATACTTGATCAACAAATACAACATACATGCTTTCAGTTGCACATGCCATAATTCAAGCTTTACAGGATTAAAGTGCATTTAGAGAGATTTAGAAAGAAATCTACAGGAAGATTAGCCACAGAAGACGAAATCCATTCAGTTCAAGGAACACTTCCTGCTGTATTAACACCTGTATTCACACTTTTGGGTCAGACACACTCAGGAAAAGCACTTCCTGAAGCATTCCAACTGTTTTACAGAAAGGTGAGGGGCAGGAAAGATGCACCATATGGGTGCCAATGAAGCCTGTGTCATACTGAAGGATTCAGAACAACTGGCACAGAAAAAGACTGTTAAGTACAACTCTTCCACCATTCCTGCAGGGAAGCTCAGAGAAGCAGAAGTGACACCCTCCAAATTTTTCTCTGTTGAGAGATCTTGCTGTATGTTACAGACTTATTTGATTAAGAAAATATTCAGTGAAATTTTAAATAACCCATACCACACTGTTCTGCATCCCTTCTGATCCTAGCCACCACTCACAGCCACAAATGAACAAATTTCACAGCAGAAGCAAAGAATTGTGGAGAAAAAAAAAGAACCACATTGGGAGAACATCAAAACCACAGGATGTTACATTGGAGTCACTAGCATGATCTAACAGGGTATTTCAAATATGTTATTTAGGCAAGTACCTGCAACACCACCAGCCCAAAACATTCTCACCAATGAGAACAGCCCATGAGAGCCAACGATTCCAGAAGGCACCTTTCCCCTCAGAGCAGGCCATGCTCTCATCCTACAGCTGCAGCTGCCATTAGAAGGCAGACACCAACCATGTGTCTGTTTTCCATGACTCCCCCAAGCACTCTGCTGCAAGCCAAGCCTCACAAGGCCTTTGTTCAGAGACAAAGCACCTCTCAACATGTGAGAAACCCCCTGAATGAGGTTCCTTCCCCAGGGCATGTCAGGCTGGAGCCCATTCCCCTTTGGTCAGTGTCTCTCACTCTTCACACACCCCTTCTGTATCTGACTAGTTACAGGCCAGGAGGAGAGCAAAAGCTTCTCTTGAGGGCACTTTTCCTCATCAGCCCTAGTTCTGCCATGGAACTGTACCAGCAGGATGCTTTGAGATGCCCCAGTTCTAACACAGCCATACCAAACCAGACAGACAGACTGAAAGCCTCAATACCTTTCTGAGAATCATCTCATCACACTGACACCCATGAGCAATTTTGGTATAGAGGTAAATATCCTTAGTAAGTACAAGGAAATCACAGGAGAGAAATGCAAGCTACAGATGCATCACTTGTCACCAAGTCCTACCATGGGACCAGTGTGTCTTTCCTCAAGGCAGTAATAGCACACTTGCTTAGAACACCTAAAACTGCAAGACTGCTGGTGAAAAAAATCTAATTTTCTCTTAGAATTAATATCTGAAATTTCTTCTATGAATTCTACTCACAGAAGCATTCCTGAAAATGTGTCACTTGGCTTTTGCACCTCATAAGCAGCACCCAAGCCATTGGCTCACTGACACACTTCCCAAAGTGAGGACAGGCAGGGCCACAAGCACCATGGCAGACAGGGCTGATCACCACAACTCATCAGGAGCACACTGGCACAAGATGACCAACAAACACACTGTGATGATATGATTTGAACTGAGACAAGTTTTGAGCACAAACTGAGCTATTTTGAACCACATCTGCACATAAACCTGCATCCCATGCTTAAAACTTGAAGAAGCTTTCAACACAGTTCCAACAAGTCCATGTCAAAACATAATTAAATGGTAGTTTTATTGGAAAAAAAAATGCTTTCTAAACTTCTGTCCATTTTGGAGGCACAGTTCAGCTACTTCTTTATTGAAGCCCTCAGAACTGTCAACAAATTCTCCAGATCACAGTCAGTGCACCCAGAGAACAGCACTGATACTGTGCAACACAGTCACAGTCATTATCTTGCCTAGGCTCACTGGGGGAAGTTAGTTCCTACAATATACACTTCTCATGCCCTCAACTTGAAGGAGAAATTACTAATTTGAATTTCAGCATGACTGATTTGAATTACATCACACAGACTGCACTGTCCTTTGAAAGACTATCCACAGCAAAGACAAATTTGATTGCATTGCTTTGGTTAATGAGTTGTGCTGTGTAGAAAGTTCCTGGGACAAGAAATCCTATGACAAGAGTCACCATAAAAACAGCAATGCCATGGGCTGCTTCCCTTCTAGAACTGTATTCTGTTAACATCTTTTGTTATGAATATTTGCCATGCTCCTCTTCCAGCCTTTCAGACTGAAGCTCTTCCACCACTCAGTATTCGGATTTGTAATTAAACTTGCAGAGCATTTCTTTTGCCCACTGAAGCAGATTCTTCACCACTTCCCACCCCTGTCTCAAACACTGGCAAAACTCTCTGCACAGTCATCCAACAAACTGAGAAACAGAAATTGCCAAAAATAATAAAGATATTATTCTTAACCCAAATCAGTCTTGTTTCTAGACTTATTTCTACCAATTCTACTGAGTTATCAATGGGCTGTAGCAGAACTGGGGAGATTTAAGAAGCTTAAGCCACCAAATCTGTCACACCCAAAATTCCTGAAAATACATCAGTACAGGAATAAAAAGACAATACAAGGAAACAAGGGATGAACAAGCAGTATTTCAGAGTCAAGAGACTATTAACAACCAGAACAAATGCATACTGCAACATGAGGCCCAGAAAATGCCTGGAAAGTAGTAATGTGGCCAGGCCTGGAGTAATACAGACTTTGAAGCAAGCACACACACCCTGGGTAAATCATATCATGTGTATCTCAAGAAAGGTTATAGTTATAAAAAGGTTCTCTATGACCCTCAAAAGAGAGCACAGGCTGCCAAAAGGTATCTGTCATCTCCATGTTCCATCCTTGAAAACCATAATCCTTTAATCACCCTTGGGAATAACACCCATCACTGAGGGGCAGAGGGGAATAAAAAAACAATATAAAAAAGATAAACACTGGAATGACTCTTGAACATACCTGCTGTGGAGGGTGGAGTGGGGGATGATGGAGATGTTAAAGGAGAACTCGCCCCAGAGCCTGCTAAATAAAACAACAGTCAAGTAACTACAGCTGTGACATGGCAGCTCAACACAGACAAGACAGTGCTGGAAGCAGGCCAACTTTACTGACTGAAAATCCAATCCTGCTTCTACATCTTGGAAAAGATTCCCACTCACAGCAACAGCAGCTTTACAGTACAGAGTATGAGAGGAGCCCCAAACACACAGGAAATGCACTCAATATTTCTCAATGGGAAACATTTCTGTTGCTTAGGCTGCTGGATTTCAGCATACAAATTCTGTTCTCCTTAAGAGTTGTGCCAGTGCATGGGTTGCACCCCATCTCTCCTATGAGATGATTTTCAGTCAGTGGCTGTACTCCACAACAAGCTGCTTTTTGGACACATCTTAGCCAAGCAAATCAACTCTGTCAATCTGTTCCATAGTACCAAACATGCCTTTTACCTAAATGAAGACTTGTCAAAGGCTCTGTTGTTTTAAAATTTGGCACTGAAGCAGCAATTTAACAGATAATTTTCTCATTCATCTTAACACCTTACTATGTAATACAGATCACCAGAGAGTCTCCCTGAAGACTGCATTATTTAAGGGCCCAAGTAATGGATGTGGTTGTTATTCAACTCAAGTATCAAACAGAATGAAGAGACTGAAAATTTTTTAGAGAAATGTGGCACAGAAGAAAGGAGACATTATTTTAAATTAGGCAGCTGAAAACATAACATTAACAATATTTTTAAGCCCTCAATTTATTATTAGATACCCAAAGCAGTGGTACCAGACTTTGGTAGTCAAATATGTAAAGTGTTGGTAATTCTAAATCTTTTCAGACAGAAAATGACAGTAATAACAAAAACACTGACATAGCTGTGTAGAAGCAAATTCCTCTCTCTGTAGTTACCTGAGTTATTTGAGTTGCTGTATTTGGCTGAGTGTTCTTCCCCACTTTCATTGGCAGAGCGTTTTGACTTCTTTAAAAGGGAGCAGAGGAAACAGAAGATAGGAATGAATAATCACTTTCCATGGTAAGGACTGAACTGACACAGAGATTTGTAAAAGCCATCCACTGCATCAGACAATGCTTTTCAATGCTCAACCTCCCTCTCCCCATAGCCAGCACAGGCTGATGTGGTTACAAAAGCAGCAAGGCTGATCTGTGCTCAAATATCTCTAGCCAGGCACCAGGGAACTCCAGGGCCCTCTGACCACAAGGGAAAGGAAGAAAACTGACTCAGCCTCCATCTCAGAAAGGAAGAGCAAGCAGACAGTGCTGCAGGAGCAGAGTAAAATGGGCTCCAACACCTTCCCAGGGAACAGGATAGAGCAGAGCAGCTCAGCTGGGTGTGAGCTGTTAACCAAAACTGGTTTCATACAGCAACCTCAAACAGGTTACACCAATATGCAGGTCAGCTACCACTGTAACTTAAACTTTCTGTTAAATCTATTCCTTAGCTAAAGAAGTAAAAACAACCAGGAAGTAGTGCAGAAAAACACAGGAAATAGTAGAGTCATGTACCTATGGCTAAACCTGTGCATGGTAAACATTACCAAAAGACACACATCTATTTCTGTGGGAGAAACCTATTTAAACATTGCTTACTTTTCGTGCCAAGATCTTCCTTTTCTTTTTTTCTTCTTCAGAGCCATGATGAGATTGAGCTCTTGTCAGCCTTCTGTGCTGGTGAATCTTCAAAATTAAGGAAAAAAAATAGAAAAAGACCATATTAAGATCTTAAATGAAAACAACATGTGTGGGGTACAAAAAAACACACTGTAGTCACTTTGCATGTTTTGATTTCTTTTTTCATTTTTAGTTTTCTCTTTACTGTTTCTGGTAGAGGATGGAGACTCATGCTGAAGTTAAAATGATCCTCTAACTTGGGAGCCACTACCTGGGAAGCTGCACCACTTAAAATAGTGCCATGCTATACAGTTAACAGCTGTTATACAACTCTTCATATTGCATTTTTGGGAGAGCAGATCTGTTGGTGAAAGCCTTTATTACTCAAAATCACTTTTGAGTAAAAACTCACTTTCTGCATGCAAAAGTGGTATGAGGAAATTAAGTGTCAGTAGGAAATAAAGAAATGCAGACATTACCAATTTCTGTTCTTCTGTTAATCGCTTTTCTATGCATTCCTTGGAGATTTTCAATGCCTCTTTTAGCTTAGTAGGAATCTAATACAGAATGGGGAACAAAATCATAGCACAAAGTGGGATAAAGGAAAACACAACTTCCCTAACCAAAACTCACCATTCATCTGATCACATTTCTCATCTAAAGCCCCAAGATGTGACACTATTCCTTTAATGAAGCAGAAAAGAAGACTCTGGATGCCTGTTTTTCTACTCCAAATCTAGCTACAGGTCAGCAGGGACAAAGAAACACCAAACCTTGGAAGGGATAGTCTAGAAGCAAGGACAGATAACTACTCTGAGACTCCAGTCACATCCCCAGATTTCCATGAGGCTGACAACACAAGACACAGGGCACATATCTGCCAGGAGAAGCACTCTGGGGCAGCTCCCCAGTGGGACCAGATGTGGCCCCTGAAATGCCCAGTGCTGGAGCTGGCAGCAAGGTGCTGATGGTCTCCCATGGCAAAATCAGCTTTCACAGGTCTCTGCAGTGTGTTTCCTCTCACTGCAAGGGACCCACAGGGCCCAGAGCTTCTGCTCAGACAGAGCATCACCATCAGTTACACAAACGGGCTCCAGTCCAGCAGCTGCTCTTGAGCACTCCTGGGTCACCTCTAAGGGGTGGCACAACGTTCTGAGGATAATTTGGCACAGGAATCCAAACACTGATGGCAACAGCCATAGAGGCAAATAAAGCCAGCTCTCCTCAACCCTCTGTGTCAATTAATATGTAGCTCCCCACATCCTGGCACTTCCACAAACATCAGCAAATCAGTATTCAACTCTACCTTAAACTGTGGCTTCTCGGAGTTTGTCAGCAGGACATCGCTGAATAATCTGGGAGTTGATAAAAAAAATTAAAAAGAGGAATATTAAATCCAAGAGACAGGCAAAACCAGGAGAATACTATTGGCACTGTTCACTTAAACCCCTCTTTCTCCTTTTGCTTCTCATTCTTCAATCTTTGGCCACAGGTTCCTATGTACTGCTTTTTATTTTCTAAGCACTGCTGTAAAATTAGCAGCACCCAACCCTCAGAATGTAGCTACTGCTTATGGCTGAGAAAACTGGTTTGTGTGAGGTATTTTGAAAGTGGACAGAACAGGTACAGTTATCAAAGGCAGAGAAGGGTTCCTCCCAAAAAAAGAATACCTTTTCCTTAAAAGTATATAGATTCTTTATTTTTTAAAAAAAAGGGACTTTATTTTAAATTTCACCTAAACAAAATCATAGCTCTTGTTAAAAAACTTCTCTTAGCACAACCCTTGTCACAGAATTAAAAAGGAACATGTGAAAGATCAAATTAACTTAACATTTGAAAATATCTGCATTCTTGCCTGTCCTCTACAAAAGGCAACTAAAGCAAATACTGTAATATTTTTGCTCTCCCCTCTATGGTATCAGCAGAAACAGCAGGAATGTTTAATCCTTTTCCATCCTAAACAAAGACACTAGAGGGCAATCGTAGTCTGAATATAAACTGCTTAGTCCATTTCAAGATACTTTGTCCTGGAGAACATACTAGAAAACTGTCACAGAGAGACCTTAATCCTGGTTCCAAGATAAATATTTCTGAGCTGTGCTGTTCACTGTGGAAAATTATCATAGGCTCATACTAGAGAAAACAAATTCATGTCTAGAATCTAGTTAATTAAGGAGAATGAAAAATTCAAAAATAAAGCAAATTTTAAAATACTTCAAAATATCCGTGAAAGTTCATCCTTGTTTACAGGACTTTCTGACCCTTTCAGATTACATGTTCTCATGGTTACAATAAATAGATACTTAAATTATATCAATTGCTTTAAATTACATTAATTGCATTGCATGTCTATGTAGAACACTTTTGTAAGAATATTGGTATG
Source organism: Notiomystis cincta (assembly GCA_013398075.1). Lineage (NCBI taxonomy): Eukaryota > Metazoa > Chordata > Aves > Passeriformes > Notiomystidae > Notiomystis > Notiomystis cincta. The sequence goes on along the minus strand of VZRX01015810.1, from coordinate 186,500 downwards.
AAGGGAATGTAGTATAATATCTTACATATCAAATGCAGCTGGGCATAGATTGTTTATTCAACATCTTCAAACACCTGTCTATTTCCATATTCACAGAGTTTTTCTATACTATTTTTCCCCTGCTTACATTGTTCTCTCTACCTCCCACCTTAAAAAGCAGGGAATTGAAGGCTGCAGTGACTCTTCCCAACCAGGAAATTTCAACCTCAGAGCAGGCTCTAAATGCACTGCAATCTGTGCTGTGAGATGAGACCCAGATTTAGGTATGGACAATCTGCCATTTAGGAGGTCCCAAGTACAGCATCTCACATTACAATAACGAAATGATAAAAGAACCTCCCACCAGCACTCTGGTTCCATGCTCAGTGTGCTGGTGACAAGTCACAGCATGGGGACAGCAATTTCCCTGGAATGCTGTGCCCCAACTGCAGGCAGGGTGGCACTGCAGGTGTGGTCCCCACTCAGTGGCACACTGACAGTGCTCCCTTTCTGCACCCTGGCACTGCCCCATGCCTGCCCTCAGCCCTTCACTGCACACTGGGAGGGCAGCCTGTAAGGAAATTTATTCTGTCTATGCTTCAGAGAATCCCTAAGCCAGCTCTGCAAGAAACCAGACAGAACTTCATACTACATTTCATACCCAGAACACATCTAAATGTCACTGCTGAGCGAAGCAAGAGATGTATTTCACCAGTCCTAAGTAAACTGATAGCAAAATCTACTGAAGTAGGTCTGCAGGGGACAGGCAAAAAGACTCCTTATTCTAAATCCTTTAAATCAATCTGTACATGATCTCAATCATGCTTGCATTACTTTAATGGCTGGATTAATTTAAACCATGCTAAATAAAGTGCATATGTAACAGCTCCAACACACCAAGAGACAAAGAAACATTTTAACATGGGATGGGTTCTATAAAGCCTATCAAGCTTCACTCGGGACACATCCCTCAGAACAAGGAGCAAACCTTTCTAAAACCTTTCTAAAGAGGAACAAGAGCAGAAAGTTTGTTCCTCCTAAAATAATGCAAAACACTGCTATGAATATAAAACCAGTCAAACAGGACTTACGGCATCTGTAAGAGCCGTGAGACAGTTGGCATCCCATTCTTCAGAGCTTCACAGGTCAGAATGGACTCCAACACTGACACTACCAAAGAAAGAATAAGAATGAACACGTTTTTGCACAGCAGGATAGCAAAGGATTTAGCATGAACGTTTGGCACTGCTGTGTGATGCTCCCCTAAGTATTGCATCAACCAAGCAGTGATGAAGCTCTGTGGCATGTGGTTTTTATTATAGCATTACTATTACACATAGAAGCTTTTCAAGAATGTTAGACATGAGGCAAGGGAATCCAGGCATCTCATTACTTGCTAAACACTGCTTTATCACTCAGCTAAAAAAAAGTTTTATTCATACACTACATATATTTCATGAAGAACACATTTTCTATTTGACCAAATTACTAATCCCTTCTGGTCACAGGGTGCAAAGATGTCAGGGTGCTATTTCACAGCACTGCAGCTTAGGTAAAGTCTCAGAGTGTACCCAGGCAGCTGTGACTGAGATGCTCTGCACTGCATACTAACCAACAAACATTGATGGAGCAGGGGGGAAGCTCTCCACTGGAATCGTGTCTGGGGGTCTTCCGTAGGTCATTTCATAGAGTAAGTGTCCAAAGCAGTGAACATCAACACCCTCTAAAGTCTGGGGGGAACAAAAAAATAAAACCACAGCTTGTTAATTTTTCACAACTAGTTAACCCAGTGATCTTGCATGTGAAGACAGAAAAGAGGAACCATTAAGGCAGTTCCTAACCACAACCATTTCCCTGCATAACTGTAGCTGAGGTGAAGTTTCATGCCACAAGCTAAAGCAGCCTCTGTTGTCTTTCTCTATGTGTTGGTACAAATGGGAGAGCAGTGCAGTCAAGTTCTGTAAAAATGTGTGAAGTAGTAAACTCTTCACACAGCAGTTTAGAGATCTACACACCAACAGAAATCCCAACCAAGCACATTTTCCTAGCTAAGTCAAACAGCAAAGAATGAGATTCATAAAAGGACTAGCTCTCACTTTATAGAGAAGTAGATAAAAAGACAGGAAAAAAATGCATACCAAACAAACCTAGGAGAGTCTCTTTTGCTCCTCCTTAGGTTTGTGCAAGCTGTACATACATGCTAAGCTCCCAGACAGCATATTTCCAAGATTTCTGAATCATGTTTAAACAGAAGAGGCTCCTCTTACTGTAAGAGGCTTTGATGGCACTAACAGATTTGGACTAACCATGAACTTGTGAATGTTTCTTTGACAACACAGTAGAACTTGTTTAGCAAGGTCAGCAAGCAGCTGTCTCGTGATGCTGCATGGAATTTATTACAATGAGAGCCTAAAGGGAGGGCAAGATGTTGCTGCAACAGGGCAAATTTGTTTTCATATTTTTGCAGTAAGATAAATATTTTGCCTTGCAAGCCTGGAGTCAAATAGACACCCCTCAAACAAATAAAAATAACCTTTGAATAGCTAGAGATTTGCAAGCATCTGATCAATTTTCACAGTCTCCACCAAAGACAAGGCTGATTACTGCTCCCAGCTAAGCACAAGTAAATAGGTGTGCTCCTATGAAATAGACCAGGGTGGAAAGAGATCTTAAAATAACTGCACTTTACCTCTCTTTGTGCTGGCACTGTTGTCATGAAAACACCTAGCTGCATTCTGCCTCTACCTGCTTACCTTTGGCCTCAGCCTCACTCCAGTGTGCTGCAACAAAACTGCTGAGCAGCCACACTGTGATTTGGAGGAAGCAAAAAAGGGATTTGATGGAGCAAAGCTCAGATTTAAAAAAAGGGGCTTGAGAGAAGCTTTTCATTTTAGTCAATTCTCCACAAACAAAGGTTGAGAATAAAGATTTGCATAAGAGTCAGATGAATTCCTTTGTCTGAACCTTACATTAATTTTCCGAAACTGTGAAAAGTATGATCGATAAAATGATGGAAGTCCCAACAAGGAATTTTCTAGATCCAGTAACTTGCAGGTATCCCCATCCAGCATCACATTGGCAGAGTGAAGATGGCCATAAGGAAATCCTTTCTCATGCAAGAATTTTAATACCTGAAAAAAACCCAATAGAGAAGCACTATCACAAGATGCTGTGATGATCTCAAGATGACAAGATCTTAATCAGCTTAAATGCTCCAATGCTAAAGCAGACACATAATAAATGAGGCCCCCATTTGGAATGCTCACTCAACTTGATCTTCTATCTACATCCTCTTTGGCTGACTATTCATTCCCATTTCACCGGTAGCACTTTTCACAAAACAAATATTTTGATGCTGATCCTCAAAGCAGGCTTATGGACACCTCCCAAAGAGATCTGGAAACTAAAATTTAAAATTCTACTGAATATGATAGTTTGAGTGAAAAAATACTTTTAAGACACACTAACAACCATGTTCTACAGGCTATGAGTTACTTCATTCCCTTTTTGCACAAGGAACAGACTATATTACCACCTCTCCCTCATTTAAGCTTCACACACACCAACTGCCTTTTTTTGGAAGGATCATAAATGGTCTCACACATACAGATCTAAATTCAACTCAGCAGCATATCTCAATTTACATTTAGCTTTGAAGTTTGTTGCTGAAACAAAGCTTGTGTGCTCAAAAGTTTGTCCACTTTCTGTAGTCAGACCAGTTGGTCTCCAAAAAAATAAATCAAAAAAGCTGATAAATAAAGCAAAAGAAAACAGAAAGTACCTCTAATATTTGCCTTCCATATGTTTTTATTTGCTGAAGTTCAAGACCTTGAATTTTTTTAGGATTGCAATACTTCTTCAGAAATGGGTCTTTTGGCTTTGCCTTTAAAAGAAACACACATATCAAGTATCATGCCCAGAAAAGTCAGTATTTGTCTTAGCTTGCTTAGAAATTAATGGCAAACACTTTTATAAAATCATGTATGATCATTCCAGCATATGTTCTGCCATTTGAGTTGGGGGTAGGGGGAAGACATTACCTTATAAATAAGGTCCTTTAGTGTCCCTTTTTCACTGAATGGTCTAATAACCAGCGCTGAAGATTCGTTGGCAGTGGCAAAAGTGATTTTGTAAATATAGGGATGCTACCAAAAGAAGAAACTGTAGGTAAATTTTACATGATGGATGTTTTTTATCTCTTGTGTTCAATTCACAAGTAAGAAAAGATCAGCCTGAATTGTACATTTAAAGTAGTAAACTGGATTCTGTCAGTGATATGGAATAACTCAAGTTATTCAGTCTTACCCTGGAGTAAATGCAAAGAAAATTTCACAAAGACATTATTCCATTAACATATAAATTAAAAACAAAAAAAATTATTTCAGCCAGTCTTTCATATGCTTAACATCCTTAATGAGAGACTCCAGAGACTCCTTTTGGAGTCAAATGCCAGTTTTTCAGGCAGAGATGCCTATTGGATTTATAACATGACATTTCACAGGAGCTAAGAGCTTAAATTGTACAGCCTCCATTGCAGCTCTACTAAGATGCTCCTGTCCTGAGTCCAAAGAACTAAAAAAATAATGATTCTTGTTCCACTGCCTCATCCACTGCTGCCTGAGAATAATCCCAGCTCATGGGTTAGCAATTACACCTAAACAGCACTATGCTAACAGCCTAAAGGTGTGGAGGAGATGAAATGAGAGCTCATGATCTCACAGTACTGCACAAGAAAAAAAAACAAATTAACCACAACACTGAATCTCCTGTAATAATCCTGCAGGATTATTATTTGTGCTGAGAACATGTTACCTCAAAGTATATGGGAAACGTAATTAAAAGGTTTGCAAACCTTTAATGAAAGCAACTCTAAAATTACAAACTATGTCAACTAGGCTACATGTGCTTTTCCAAGATCAGTCCTTGACACACACTTTTGTGCTAACACAATTTAAAAATCTTCAGTACTCACAGAACAGGAAGAAAGAAGTTTCACAGCATACTGTAAGTCTCTGTCAGATAAGTATTTATCAGGGCCAAGATCAGCCTGGAATAAACAGGAAAAGAATGGTATCATAATACACATTGCATTCCATACAGAAAATGTGATCAATGTTCTACCCTGGCAAATTAGGACAGATGTTTGAAGGTATATTTTGAAGAGCAAGCAAGGAAATTACACATACAAAATGAAACCTGAAGAAGCTGAATAAAGCCATGGTTTTGCAATACAAACAGTCTGACCATAAATAAGTATTACTGCCTCTTTCCTCCCATGGACCTGACATGCATTACTACCACTGAATGAACTTTGCCAACCCTGAACTGGGGGACTGTGTACATTAGGAACTGATAAGGCACCTTCTTCCTCTGCAGCAAGAAAAACTTCCCTCCTCCCACAGGCTTTGGTGACCTCTGCTCTCCAGTGAAGTCTCACAAACAGCTGTGAAGTGCTCACACAACTAACAGGGCAACACACTTCAGCACAGGGCAAAAGCAACTGTTGTTAAGGGGGAAATTCATGCCTCTCTCACCTATCAGTTTGTCAGTACAACTAAAGATCTGAGTAGGAAAACCCACGGCTTTAAAAAGATTCAGCTCATTATTTCCAGTGAGCAAATTTATATTATGGTCAACAGCCACATCATTACAACTGAAGAATCCTGAGGTGCAGGTTTGGGAACAAATGACCAGGGTACAGGAACTCGCAAACTGGATTTGAGGAAAGAAATAAAAGAAACTCTCACACCACACATCCACCTAAGGGCTTCCAAAGCTCTCTCAAAGCCTGAGCTCTTCAATCTCTCTCCCCATTACTCACACATGGTAGTCAAAATCAAACTTTGAGTGAAATTGAGAAAGTATGAAATGAAAGCATAGATACCCAGCTTAACACGAGCCGTTCCTTTGGTTGATTCTTAATTTTCATTAAGAAATATTTCTTACGTATTCGCCAGCCTACAAAAAAAGTACAGAAAAAAGTCAGCAGCAGCTTTAATTAAACACTGCTAAATCCCACAGCTTACAGGCAGGACAAGGTCTGTAAGCAAAGACAGTATTGGGATCTTAGGACAACTCATAGAGTTGGGAAAAAAGTCAGGGAAGTTTTCTTACCTATATCTTTTAATGGTTCAACTACTTCCCACTTTGGCTCTGATCGGAAGAACATTGAAACATGCTGTAAGGCAATTTCTGGAAAGAAAAAAAGGAGACAAAGGGGCAGAAAAAGAAGAAAAAAATTTAAATGTTTTTAAGACACTATATAATGTAATTATCCACCTATGAGGTAAGGTCCAATGCCAGAAGGAAGTCTTCAGGAATTCAGACTAAAAGTCAGCAAAATCAATTCAAAAGGAAATCAGATAAAAACACAGTTAGAGGGCATTTGCATTTTTAACCTGGTAACTCAAATCCAGAGAGAAAGGAGAGAAAGCACTGCTTGGAAAACTTAGCTTACCAATCTCCATTCTATCTGTACTGGATCTACATTTCCAAGTCTAAATCACAGCTCAGATTTCCCACACTAAGTACACACAACATTAGAACATCAAGTGTAAAAGTGCTTTTATCTCTTTAACATCCATCTATGTTGCTATTACTAAGTGTAGTTTACGTAAACTAATTAGTTCTGTTTCACTCTGTCTTATTGTGCCCTTTTCTGTGCAGGCAGAGGTATTTGGCCAGCTATCATGAGTCTTCATACATTTTGGGGGCCCAGGGGGAGGACACCCATCTGGTTAGTAAATTCTCCCACAGCTGGGAACACAACTGGTTTATTCATGAAGTGGCTTGAGGGGAAATCTCAATGAGAAGCGGGGAGGAGAGAAAGGGAATTGTGCCAAGAAGGAATTTTCCCTAACTTGGCTTATCTTAGCATAGAAGCACAGCAAAAAGGTAAGGATGCATTTATCTCTCTGCATTGTATTTTCTCTCTTTAGAAATATGCTAGAAAAAAGGTGTAATAAATATCATCCCTCTGCTCCAGTATTTAGGATATGACAAATTGATGGTGTCTCTAGAAACCACAGGCAATGACGTGTGTCACCAGCTTCCCAGCAACTTGCAGGAAAAACAATCTTGATGAAAGTGCTCAGAATTAACACAGAAGTCACAATGTCTCCTTGAGAATTTAAATTGCTTGTTCAACATTAGCCAGACAAACTGCAGCCTTAAAGAGTTACTAATAATTTACAATTCCTGTGCAGCTTATCATAAACATTCGGGAAATATTCTTTGCACTTTGAAGCTGAAGACACAAGAATGTTTCATAAAGGGAGAGAAATAAAGACAAGTGAAAAGGAAGCAGTGAGTTCCTGCTTCAGTCGCCTCTGCTTCTAAGAAAACAAGTTTTGCATTTTGCAGAGGGTTGGTTTGCCTATGAACTAAATTTGTGGGGTGGGTTTCATCACTAAGAGGAAGTTTTTTCAGTCCAATGGCTGAAGCTGAAATAAGACAAATTCAAAGAAGAAACAGTAATGAAGAAACTGATCACTTGGGTATCATTTTAAGGAATGCAGTTTCTATGGGAAGAGGGTGTCTGGCTTGGTCTAGCCTTGAAAAAGTACTCAACCTAGCTCCAACAATTAGTTCTAAAAGTCTCACACCCCAAAGGGCAGGAGCTGGACAAGATAACCATAATTCTTGAAAGATTCAGTGTGCAGAAAATGGGCTGTTTTAACAGAACACTAAGCCAACAAACTTAATTTTACCTAACACTGACAAATTATTTCCCAAGAGCAACTCCATTTATTATGAATTGTGAAAAGTAGATGTCACTCTCACCAACCCCCTCCTCCAAGTTCTGCTTACATAGATCTTGACCCTCTTCACTCCGCTGTGAAATAATTCAAATATTTAGATTTGACAATCCCAGCAGGATCCATGCACGGAGCTGGAGAAGCATTATCATAAATAATCACATGCACAGTATGATAATTTTGAAGATTGTTCCCCCCATGCTTCAGTGTAGATCCTGGCCAGCGTTCACAGAAGATACACAGCACATGCTGAAGTCAAAGTTTTGTATTTCCTACTTACCAGTGTAATTTACAGAATAGCTGTTTGGGTCCAAGAATTTCTTTACCAGTTCACAGTTAGACAGTAGGTGATGGGTAGTAATTACATCCAGGTAGGCCTGGAGTCCCTTCTGTCTTTCAGCAATGAATTCACGCTCCATATTTCCAATCAACTTTTTTGGAGGAAGAGGTAGACTTAGAGTTGAGATCTTCAAAAGAGAGGAAAAATTACTAACCTTGCTCTCAAAATGCCTCAAGGATATAAAACTAGCAACCCAGAAAGCAAAAGTCTCTCAGCAGCAAGCTAACTACTGGATAACTCTTTTTGCACTGTGTATTTACAAGCTTTTATATTTTTCCTAAGCACTGTTATCAGAGTCAGATGACAGCTTGCATCCCATTGTGAAGAGATTGGTAAATGGAATGACATTGAAAATACAAGGAGACAAATTTTTGCTAGTGAGTCATACATTTAAGAACACTACCTGAAACATTCAGATACTAAATGGCTACAATTTTCAGCCAGATTCTTTCTATGATGTACTTCTGCCACAGCACAAAAGCAATTCACACCTTACCATTTTTTCTAGGTAAGATTTATGCTTTCTTATTTCATCAAGTGTAGATTAGTACCTTTCTTCTGCCTCTATGTATTTGTAGGTAATGTAAAGCCCTTTCTGTTAGTATTTTAAATCTGTAATTTCAAATATGATGCAGCTTTTCCATTTTATCCTCTGAATTTCTTCCTGTACATTTTTTAAACATCTATATATCTTTCAACCCAGAAATAGCTGCAATCTACCAAGGGATGTACAGTAATTGTTTTATACTGACATAAGAGATCCAAAACTTCAGGAAAAAAAATGCAGAGAAATCCTTCAAAATAGGACAATGAAAAAAATTCAAAGCCTTGTGTAAATCAGATCAAAGAGATCATCTTTAGTGTTTATATTCAATTACGTCATGTCAATTGCCAGAATGCATTTTTCGTGTTGTTAACACATCGTTGTCCTGCAGATCAAAGCACCTGCCTTGGGTAAGCTGAATCTCCTTGGGAGTTATCTTTAAAACTGGGTGTTGCAGGAATCAATTACACCAGATGCAATAACCTCATTTCTAAAGCAAACAGTTCACCAGGGAGAAGACTGAGACTTTTGGTGTTTGAACAACTTTCATTTTACCTAGTGGAAAAAGTAACAGATTAGTTCAGCAAACTGGGGCAGAAGTAGCATTCCCCTTCCTTTCTACCTCCTTCACTTGAACACAGGAGTTGTCCCCTGCTAACTTTAGCACTTCTCCTACTTCTCGTTTTCTGACTTCAAATTATGGGCTGAAAAAGAACTGTAACTATGTCTGAATTACAGAAGCTGTTAATAAAAACCAGGAGTAAACCCCAAAGCAACCCTGTATCACTTACAGCCGGTAATTCACCAAACTAGTTCTAACACCAGAGGCAAACACAACTCTCCTGTGGCAGACCACTCTTATTTCAAAACTGACTTTCTAAACAAGAACTAAATCCTTTTCTAGTATTACTCACTTAAAAATCATGTCCAATCATCATCACCTTTACCTTCCTGACCTGACAGCTATCAGAGAGAAACTGACCCTAATTCACATTTTCCAACCACTATTTTTGTTTTAAAACTAATAAATCAGACTTCTGCTATTTTTCAGCAGAAAGTAATATTCAGGCCCAGGTTTTTGTAGCAATCTGCCAAAACACACAGCACAGCACAGCAAGAACACTCCACCACAGCAGAACACCTCACTGAGGGCCTGACCTTGCAAAGACCTCACATGCTTTCAGTCACTTCTCAGTGGCCCCAGCTCACCACTGGAGCCAGGATGGGCTTTGCCATGGAAGAACCTGGGAATTAACACTCTTATCTTCAAACCACAGCCTGCTCAGGAATGTCTGTTCAAAAGCTGCAATAAAATGCTTCACAAAAGCCAGATATCTTGCTGTGAATTCCAGCACTTCCAGGACCAGCAGTTCACTTGACAAAAGAGAAGAGCCAATGATCTCCACTGATCTCCATCAAATAAGCAAAGAGGAATAAATGCAGAACTGACTGGAAGAAGCTTTTCAGTCTGGTACAACTGAAAGTTCAGGGAACTTGTCTTGAAACTTCCTGATACAGATCAGAATCCAAGGGATTTGGCAGGACTGCATTCCCTAGCCTAGACAATTTTGAAATTCTCAGTCCTTACTATTATCAAATAGGTAGTACCAGATTAACAACAGAAAATTCACATTCCTACTCAACTGCAGCTGTGCTCATCACATCCACACAGATATACAGAGAGGTCAAGTATGCCACAAGAACTTGGAGAACTTGGGCTTTACACTGAAAAGAAGCCCCAGTAGTTCTTCCAGAAAATTTGTAGCTTTGAAGGAAAAAGATCAGGGTTTGGTATCTTCTTATTGGTCCTTGTTATGGGACGGTTACTTTCTTTGGAGTTTTGTTTACTCTAATTTCAGTGTAGACAAGATGAGAGTTTAAAGAGTTTAAAAACATGCCATGGGACCTGAATATTGTGATGGAATATTGTTGCTTAGAGTTTTGGATGAAACTGAGGAGTGTTGTGTTGTCTTAATCGATGAGGAAAGTTCAGCTCCAGCATCACAAAGAGTAATTTATAAAAACTCCAAAATAGTGAGAGAAAAGAGCTACTTGAGGAGACCAACTGGTAAACACATGGCCTGCTAATTTAGCCATATCTTCTCATATCCTCCCATTAGAGGTACATTTTGATAATTCTTTTTAATGTTTTCCAGTCACCAAAGCAGCTAACATTTTTGTCCTGGATCTTAGTCTCTCTTGTTTCAGATTTCCTCTTTGTCCCACTCTGCAAATTGGTGTCAGATAACTTCCTGGACCCTGCATTTTTATCATTCACCTCTATTTCAGATATAAAGGGTTTTTCTTTCTAAACTCCATCATACATAACCTATTTACCTTCACTTTACAGACTTTCCACATAGGCCTAACTTTGCAGTACCTGTCATTTCTGGATTTTAAGTCTTAAAGGCCCACTGCCCTCTCTACTAAACCTGCCTCATTTGAAAGGCAAATGAGAAGGCAACAAAGCCTTTTTTTCATGCCTTAACACATTCTATTCCCTCATGGTTAAGAGGTGGCTACAAAGTGAACTCTTGCTTCTTTTTAAAACTTGCACAAAATTCTCTCTCTGTGATCTCTATCAAAACCATGGTTAAGACCACAATGACCCCAAGGTACTCTGATGACTGGTACCATCTCAACTCCTTGTGTTCCCATGGGTGTTTGTCTAATTTTAAACCCTGGATGTCTCTGGAGCAGGAGATACCTCTGTATTGCATTTATTCAGCACATCACAGAGAAGGTTTCTAGGTCATGATAAAAGTTTCTACGTGCTACTGCACATTTAACAGAACAATTCCACAAGGTAACCATGCTGCATCTGTTGAATTATAACTGATTTGCCCCATCCACCTGCAGCAGAGGAAGCAGTTACAGTGAGCTCTCAGAGCACACAAATCAACACCCTTACAGGGTTCTGCTCGCTGAGGTTCATCAAGCAGATACTTGATTTGATTTGGGGAGAAGGAAGTGGAAGCAGTATTAAGCTCTTGAATTCATGCAGCACATAACAAGGGAAAAGTTTTAAAGTCACAAAAGTCCATCCTCAAATCATGTAATTCACTTTTTATCTCGTTTGCCCAGTATGGAAATCTCAAGTAACGAGTTTGTCTCCTGCAGATGTTAATCACTGCAGCTTCCCCCTGTTCCCCAACACACTCACATACCCTGCTTTTTTCCCACACAAACTAAAAAGAAATAATTGTCCTAAAAAGCAGAAGAAAACGCACAGTAAGTCCAGTGTCTGACCAAGGAACACTCCTCAGTGACACAGAAAACCATCACATGAGAAGCAGCATCTGGTAGTGCTTTTAGAGGAATATAAATAATGAGACACATAGCACTTCAATGCTGATTTTATAAGGTTGGTATGTGCCTTGGCTTTCTCCAAATCAAAGGAGGAACAAATAAAAACACATAAAACCGGAACAAGGCACAGGACTGAAGTGAAAGATTCAGTATGTGCCAATTTCCTCCATTTCTATATAAATTGATCCTGTTGATGCTAAAATTCAAATTTTACAAGAGAAAACTTGAGGGTGAAAAAGTCCACATTCATGTTACATTTGAAATCAGTTTCTCTTTACAGCTATGTGAATTCCTGGGGTTTTTTCACCACAATATATAAAAATATCACAAAATATTTTGAATATATTCTTCTAATGACATTTTTTATTTATATATGAAGAGTGAAAATTACCTGCAGGCTGTTATTCAGCAAGTCAAAGTCACTATAGCGCCTCACAATCTGTAAAATAAAAAACAAAAGTTCAGGAAACAAATTACATTTTCCATTAGCATTTTATTCCTCAAAATCCCATCAGAGAAAAGTAATTTCCATTTACAATCATCTTCTTTTGCAATTTTGGTACTAAATGCCTAAGTGCTGGATTTATGTCACATTGCCAGAGAGCAAAAAAGAGTTTTTAATCACAACTCGATCAGACAGAAAATGCATTTCTAAAAATTATTTTAAAACAGTATTTGTGAGCAAAGTTGTCTATAAACAAAGCATTTTTGCCATATTAGAGGTAACAACTTTTCATCCTCATCTTCATTACTACATCTTGGTTTCATTGGTCTTGTATCAGCAGAACTGTGATTTTAGCACTGAGAAAGGCAAACTGGCATTTAAAATTTTAAATAGATTTTAAAATGATGGTTGTACCAACAGCAGAAACACATGACAGGCATTTTTCCTGGAATATTCAGAACAGCAGCAGACAACATGCCTTCTGTAGCTGGCAGCAATACTGTTTTCTCTTAGTTTTGACCAAAAGAATTCAAGCACTTCATGTTCTCAATTCCAAATCAACATTTCTCTTTCCAGCTCAAACTTTAAAGGCTAGGAATAGACAATTTTCAAACTCTTCCTAAAAAAAGAATCCTGGTTACATGAACCACAACTTAAGAAATTACCTGCCAGCTGTTTTCTGTTGAAACTCCTCTCTGGACACGGATTATGTATTCCTAATAGAAAGAAAAAGTCATTAGAAATGAGAACTAATGAGCTGAAGAAAGGTATTCAAATATGACAACTAACATTCAAACACAGAAAATTCAGGTCCAGTACCTTGGGGAAGGCCAGAGCTGGGTTTGCTCACACCCATCCCTAACAGTTGCTCTGCTCTGCTTTCCCAGCACAGAAGACAAGGAGAGTTCCAGGAGCTTGCAGAGCACTTGAGCAATTTAATTTAATTACAGAAAAAGACAGTAAAGCATACTCAGCACACATCTCTACCCACAACACCTGAAGAAACCTCTCTCTCCTTACCTCCAATATCTAACAAGCACCCCCAGGAATTATTGCCACCACCATAACAAAGTAAAATGCCAGTAAATACCAACAGCTGCACAGCCTCTCATTGTTTTTGTACTAGGAAAGTTACCACAAAAGCTTTGGAATGTACTTGAGTAACTAGAACATATCTGTTTCTCATATTGTTAATTCTTCATTTATAATGCATGCTTAATGTTAAATATTTATATATTAGCTATACAGATATATCTAAATCTCAGTGAGCTATTTTTTAATATTAAGAATTAATTATTCTCCCACCACAATTACATTCATAAATTACAATTCTTTTCAGACTCTTCATTTCAAGTTCCACTACACCTTTTGTAGACTAATACCTGGTCACAAATACCCAGTCAACCCTCTACTGAATTAAATTCTCACTTAACATCTACCAAGTAAGTAGCATAAATCAAGAATTGCAACTGTTCCAAACAAGAGGCAAAGGCAACAAGCAGCTGGCATTACCTTGTATATTCAACTTTACCTAATCCAGATTTTATTTACTGAAATTTCCGTCCCAAACCCAGTGCTGCTGAGGCAAAAATTATATTCTATTTTCTAAAACTCACTTAAAATATCCTTTATTATCAGAGCTCTCAAATATCTGTAGCAAGTTGGAACCACTTAGCCTTGAGAAGAAACAAGACTAGCAAGCATGAAAACCAGAGTGATTTAAAACACTTCTTGTCCCAGCATCTTAGTTGGAAATGCTAGAAATCCAAGATGTCACAAACCAAGACACATAACTATTAAATTAGAATTCAAGTTCTATTTTCAGAAAGTCAGCTTGACATGGTCCCTCCATATTCTTTCCTCTTACTCATTTGAAATCATAATTAGGGTGCCTCCTTGCAAAACAAGAAGCCCAAATCCTCATAAATAGTAACATAAATCCACAGAGCTGATGACATTCACCCAGTGTAATTATCTTTGGAAACTGTGTGACAGAAATCAATTAATGGGACACCTGGAAATCCACATTTGCCACTAACACGGCTTTTCTTGTTTTGTGACCACTGCTGCATTTTGGGAAGAGGCTACTTCACACACAGACCAAAAATTGCAGCAACTGCTTATTCATCAAGTCTCAGAGGAACATTGGCTGTTTCTCTGAAAAGCCACACCAGTGATGATTCACCACGTGCAGTCATTCATCTTTTCTAATATTTTGAAAGAAACTCAGTTATTGCTCAATCCCTTGTAGCACTTGCTCTTTATCCAGTGACTGTCGTTTTCTCTTGTGCCCTGAGGAAATGCTCCAGGACAGGCAGAACACAAATTCATTTGTCAACCATTAAAAAGCATCTTATTGCACACAACCACCCTGGTCAACACAGCTCTTCTGGAGAGCCTCGTGATAAACTCAGAGCTCATTCTCACAGTGAGATTATATCAAAAAATACATTTTCCCCCACACTTACTCAAGCATTTTCCCATCCCATCCATATCAGCTTTTGTGCCCTAATGCACTAATCAAGTCCCTTTTTTATGTCACATGGATTGCAACTGGAAAGAGAAAAGCAAACACTCTCCAGGTGTGGCCCTTAGTTCTGTCTGCCTGGAAAAGCTGAGTCCCCACCACTCTCTCCATCAGCACTGACTGTAATTAATTATTGTCCACCTCAGCACCACCCTGTCAATACAACTAATGAAAAAGCCTAAATGGCCTCCTGGGCTGGCTGAGGGGTTTTTCCCCCCAAAGCTGGTAACGAGACTGAAAGTGAAAGAACAGCAACAGCAGAGAAGGCAGGATAAGAAATCCAATCCCATTCCCAGTATCTGCCGTGGCTACACACAATCAGCAGACCACGGTATGCTGAGTTCCAGGGAGAAGTTGATACTTCCTATTGCTCCGTGTGGCAACAAGCTTGTCATGGCATTATAATTAGCACCACTGATAGATGCTTCCCATAGGGCCAGAGAAGAGCTTTCAACCCTTCAAGTCTAAATGCACAGAAGTCTTTATTACTATGCCAAGTTCTGTTTTTGTTGGGGAAAAAAAAAACTGAATTACAACAATCATCTTCTGAGACAGCCTGATAGTGGGACTGAGACTGTGCCCATAGGAAATAAATGAAAGCATAAGGAAAACAGAGGCACACTGAGGATCATTTCTGGTTAGCAGCATCATCTAATGTAGGAAAACAGGGTGGAAATGCCTTCAGAAAAAGACAGCTATTACCAGAGTTCACTCTTGCAAACAATTTTAGGTATCAACAACCAGGCTCTGGGAGGTCTAGGTGAGTTACACTCGTGCAGAAATTCCCATGGCATCTTTCAGTCCTACATGAATAGCTCAGAATCTTCCCTATGACTCAGTTTACCAAATAACTTCAAAGGAGCCCTGACAGCTGCTGGTTGGGAAAGAAAAGTCTCAGCTTGCTCCTGCTCTGGTTTTGCCCACGGGCAGCAAGGTCACTGTCAGCAGAAGCCTCCAACATGCCAGGACACAAAACCATTCCCAGAACAACCTCCCTGGGTCCCTCCATACAGGTGAGGTTTGTGCATCCACTGCTCTTCCTATCAGTACTGCCAAGCCACTTCCTGACACAGCCTTGATATTCCTGCAGCAGCTCAAAATACATTTTTAAAGATGCCAAGGAAAGCAGTTTTACCTATGGAATCATTTCCTGGCTGCTCCAATTAGTCAAAAAAAGCTGAAACAGGTGCTAGGAGGAGGAGGTCAGGAGCAGGGAAAGCTGTATGACCCCAGTTGCACATTGTCATTTCCTAAAATCTTCTTCCTAGCACCACAGAGTTCTGGACAGAGTTTCTGAAAAGGAATATTTTCCAAATAGCCACATGATCAGTGACAGCCACACTGCATTTCTCCAATGCTTTTGGCAATAACAGTTTCACACTCACTGCATGGGATTTATGTTATCCTGAACTTACCCATTTTCACACAGAGCCAAGATTTAGGTGGGTTTTTTTTCCCCAAAATTCACCAAGATTAGTCCCTGGTATTCCAGCACTTATTAAAACATTAGCATCAGCAGCTCAGCTGCTGCCCAGCAAAATTTTGTTAACATTCCTGGGTGAAAATTGCACAGCAAAGCACTTCAAATGTTTAACAATTGCTCTTTATCACCATTCCTAGTTTTTGAAACAGGAAGCAAACAGGAAAGAAGGCTTTTGCAGAGACAAAATAGGAAAAAAAAAAGTGGTGAGTTAAGAGATTCTTATAATAAAATGCAGAGTCTCAACAATATTGGATAATACATTCTGTTTCCCCAAGCAAATAGTCTCTAAATTTCCAGCTCAGGATAGTCAGTCTCTTTTTCCACAGATTTCTGCTTTACATCTGTTTAATCCAACAGGCTTGAAAAGCCAACCATTATAAAGATCCAGGTCACCTTCAGGTCACATCAACTACAAGTTTGAAAGGGCTTTATTTTATAAGCATTAAAAGAGAGGAAAGCCTAATTAAGCATGAATACAATCCCTGCTTAAGTAGGCTGGATTGGAACAATTTCTAGTAAGAAGCTCTTTTAAATGTTTATTTAGAAAATCTCCCCTGTGAAAAGTAGCAACAACATCAGGAAAGCTGCTCAGCCTCAGAGACCTCTCTGTTACAGGGCACAGCATTTATTTGCTATTGCACAACCTGCCACTAAGCCCACCTGAGGTAGGGTCAGCAGCAGTGGTTGGTGCCTCCCTACTTTGGAAACAATGCAGGTGTGTGTGTGTCTGCACCATTCACACTCTGCATCCCTTCTGTAGTAATGAGTCAGCCATTCAAGAAGTGAACCCTATGAAGTAGGACAACTGCAGGGAAAAAATAGGACACACATTTACATGTAATGAAACTCAGTGAACATGAAAAGCTTTGGAGAGAGATGAGAAATCACAGATTTTCAGTGCTCTGCATCACCGTGGCCTTCACCAGAAAGGCAAATTACTCACTATTTTTCAGGAAATATTCAGTAGCCAACAAAAATATACTAATTAGGGTTTACTAAAGTACAATATGGAAACTAATATTTTGACTACAATCTTCACAGGACCTACAAATGCAATACTAATTTAGTAAGATCACCAGCAGAAACCATAAGTTTGGGATATTTAAAATTAGAGAAAGAGCCATCTCTTGTGAGCTCAGGCTGGAGGAGAGGTGGAGGTAATCAAGCTTACAAAGTCCAGCAGAGGAACTGCATTTCTGAAACCTCAAACAAATGAACTATAAGAGTTCCCTGTGTAAAGCCATGTCTAGAAGTAACTTCATGTTTGTTTTTGTCCAAAGTGAATGCAACCTTGAAAAGACTGAATTCCTTGTAAACCAGATGTGCAAAGACTTTTACAAGCTTTTAAACTACAGTCCTAGATATATGCAGCTCCATTTTTGAATTTGGAACAATATAGGAAAAATATAAATGCTTTTTCAACATTTTTCTAATCTAAAAGCTATGCATGTCAACATTCATCATTACTTAAAGAAAACTAAAAACTCTGAAAGATTGTTAGAAGAGGGATTTATTTCAGCTGTTCATTTCCAAATGCCTTTAAGACAACAATGTACTGCAGCAAAACTGGCTGTTTCAGTATTTCAATTTCAAAATCTGAAACACATGGAAAAGGAAAATCACTTCAGAAAAGAATTAAGAAATGTTCAGAAGAACATGTACAACTCACCAGTAGTTTTACTGCTGAAAAGACTTGCAGGTACAGATGTGCAGTTCTTAATAAGGAAAATGTCTAGATCATCATGGAAGAAAATAGCATCCTATTTTAAGGCCTAGAAAGAAAACCACTTCTAAATAGTGAACACAGAGATGGAATACTGCAATATGAGGCAAGTTTAACAGCCAAAATTTATTAAAGCTTTAGTGCTGAAATTGCCTCTGTTGTCAGAACACATTTGGCATCAAGATGAGACACTTGTAAAAGGCTTAATATATTGGATGTAATTCTGCTCCTATTGAAGTCAAGGAATGCAATAGCAAGAAAACTTGATTTTCTGCGGGAGGGTTGGTACACAGACCTGGGAAGGGACTGACTCATGGCTGGGGAAAGGTGCCCAAGGCGCCCCTGAAGTTACAGCTTCTCTCCCTCTCTCTGACGCAGTGCTGGTGACTGAGGCAGAAAGCAGGAGACAAAATGAAGCTGACAGGGCTTGCACTTGTAATTTCAGATCTACTAAGTGAGGTGCCATTGGAACGCACTTGCAATATGTATCTTTTTGGCTTTCAAAATGAAAAGGACTCCATAAACAACACACTATAGAATTAATTGTATGTAAGTGCACACCCAACAAAACTCAGACTGCTTGTAACACACTCAACCACAAAAACAACTTTTGCAAACACAGAAAGGCATCATTTTCCTCTTCCAATTATGACTGGAAATACACAGAAAGAAAACCTCATTGAACAATTTCTTTGTTGCAATGCAAAAATATGGAGATTATGTTCCAGCTCAGATGTACAAACTCCAGTAAGAACTTCTGAGCTGTTCTGACTTGAACGAACCACACTGAGCCTCTGAGCCTATCAGGTAATTTTGCAATTGGCTCCCTAACAATCTAAAAACCCCATTTATGGGGGGTTGACACACTCTTAGTAAGCAAAAAGTGCAAATCCTCAAAAGTACATTTTCAACAGTAGCTTAATCCCTTCTTAGGTTTCTGGAGAATTCAGGTAAGAACATAATAGTTTCAGGGTTTGTTTTCAGTTTTGTTTTTTTCAGTTTCGTTTTTTTCAGTTTCACCTTCAGCCTCAGGAAACAGAAACTCAGCCTGTGCCAAGTACAGCCCTTGATTCAATGCTATGAAGTTTACACTTACCCAGTCTGCTGTACTAAATTTAAATTAACAGAAACTGCTTAGAACAATACACAAGCAAACTATTCATTTGACACAAGCTTTGGTCTTCTGTGTGATACTTCACCATGTCTACAGAGCTTTTCCTGAAATTCTTCACCCTTTCCTTAGCTGTTTTTTCAGAAGACTGGCTATTTTCAGCACCAACAGAAGGTTTACATAATTACTAGCTCAGTTGCCATGTTAAAGTTGCACCCAAACTCAGCCTAAGCCAGGTTCATAGGAGTGCTTTTAGAAGCTATGATCTACAGGAAAAAAATACAACCCCAAATTTAAAACAACTCTTGCAACATTAAACAACACTATAAAATCTTAATATATTAAAAAGAAGAGAATTTTTTTTCATGGCTGCCTTTGCTTTAGAACAGGCCTAGATCTCCAAGCATTAGTCTGGGATAAAGGATTTTATAGATCTACATCTTTTGAAGATGCCACTTTGAGGTGGAATGAGGAACAAAATTAAAAGGCATTCACTTGATGACAACCTACTTTCTTCTAACTATAATCTAACAAAGTAAAATACAGTCTTCAGGCCTCACAAAAACACTTCAATCCTTATTTCCTAGAGGGGCTTCATTTACACACCTCTTGAAAGACAAGGATTTATCTGTGTGGCTTATTTTGAACCAGGAGAGTTCAAATCAGGGACAGCATCACCCACCAATAAACAAACTATTCAGACACCAGGGACATAAGATGAAGTATCTGAAATGACAGAATAGTCCACTTACATCAAATAAGAGACCAAGTCTGTGTTAATGGCTTCCTGTATTCTGTTATCCCACACTGGCTCTATATAAACCATCTGTGCTACACACACTTCAAGCCATCTTTCAGCTATCAACAGGGCTTCTGCAGTAAAACAAACAGTTACTAATAGATGTATCTTAGAGACAGATTTTAAATCAAAAGGCACGGTGCTCCAGAATTCTGTTATTAGGAAAAGATAGAACACAACAGTAGAGGATTTTTTCTGCACACCCATTAGTAACAGAATACAGAGATGAAAAATGAGGTGCTGGAGGGGTGGCAACATTTGCTGTTGCACTCCCTCAGACAAGATGAGTCTGGATTGAAAAAGTTCTTCCAAGTGATCATTCTAAAAGAATTTTGTGACTTTTTCTCTTCTAACCAGAATCATGCAAATGAAAGGAAAGAACACAAAAAGCTATTGTCATTTGCACTAACAAAAAAGCATAGTAATGAAACAAGTTACAAGGAAACTTAATCTGGTCTAGTAACTGGGGAGTATTAGGAGTTACACAACTTCTCACAGGACTTGGCACACCCACCCTTCAGCTATTCAAACAGGTAAAAAGCAGCACACTTGCCAGGAAATAAAACTCTTTAGTCTTACTTATAAGAAAAGAAGTTGCAACAATTGAGAGCCACAGCCTGTTAGATTCACAAGACCTTCTAGACAATTTCTCATAAGTAACTGCTGTTCAGAGAAAGACTGGAACATCAGTAAACGTGAGTTCCCCACACAAAAAAATAAACCACTTCCTAGGTGTGAATTATTTATATTTAATAAGACAATCTGTACATTAGTTATATACCCCGTGGTGAACCTACAGTTACTGTATTCAGGTTAAGGGTATGCAACAGCTGCAGGGAACCAGGAAGCGACCCACAGTGCAGGAATTAGAGCTGTGTAAGGGATTTAAGGAAGCCCTCTCTCCACCTAAAACATGCTTCCCACTGGCGTACCTGCTGCTGAGGTACCTCTGGCCTCCTCTCCAGCATCCCTGCTCCCAGCTAAAGCAGGAATCAGAAATGACAGCCAGTTCTCTGATTCACGCCACTGCTTGGTCATACCACAATGAAACCCAGTTTTTAAAGTAGAAAATAACTGCAAACAGGACATTACAGAATTTGGATTATTCCTGCATGCTCAAAGAGAGTTCTTATGGAAGCGGCGTGCACATGTCCCAGGCATCCCCAAAAAACTCATCTGTGACAACCAAGTCACGGCAGGGCTGGTTCTGCTGAGTGCCAGCGCTCCCCACAGCAGAGAAATGGGGCCGGGGCTGCGGGGTCTCTGCAGCTTCTCAGCCTCCGCTCAGCCGCACGGCTGCTCGGGGGCAAACGCAGCTCATTCACGTGTAACTTCACCACAGCACCGAAACGCGGCCGCCAGAGCCCATCTCTGCCCAAGGGCTGCAAGCCCCGAGGAAAGCAGGAATTACAGACCTCACAGGGCCTCGCGCCGAGCGGACGCGACACACGCGAGCCCCGCGGGGCCGCCCCCGCAGAGCCCGGCGGTCCCTCCGGGGGTTCTGCCGGCTGCCCCGGGAGCCCCGCGGACACAGAGGGGGCGAAGGAGCCCAACGACCCTCGGCTCCAGGCGGCGGCGCCGCCGTCGCAGCCCAGCGAGGGGCTCCGGGGCGCTGCAACCCGCGCTGCGAGGTCGCGGCCCCGCTGCCTCCCGCACCGCTCCCG
>VZRX01015810.1:146005-157955 GCA_013398075.1 Notiomystis cincta | reverse complement strand
AGCCCCCGGGCAGCCGTGCCCGCACCCAGCGCAGCCCTGCTGCAGACGGAGAGCGACAGCAGTGTCTGAGTGTGAGACGAACCTCTGGCAAGCGGCAGGCACAGACAGCGTTTCCAAGCGCTGCTCGCAGGCTTTTGGCTTCACTAAGGCTGCAGCACAGACGGGCTGTGCTGGGGGGAGGGGGGGCGGGCGGGNCGGGCAGCCGTGCCCGTTCCGCCGAGCCCCCGGGCAGCCGTGCCCGCACCCAGCGCAGCCCTGCTGCAGACGGAGAGCGACAGCAGTGTCTGAGTGTGAGACGAACCTCTGGCAAGCGGCAGGCACAGACAGCGTTTCCAAGCGCTGCTCGCAGGCTTTTGGCTTCACTAAGGCTGCAGCACAGACGGGCTGTGCTGTGGGGAGAGTGGCACGCAGAGAGGCTCCTTCGCTTCTCCTCCAAACCCATGTGCTGGTTCCGATGCAGGTCCTGGTGAAGTTTGGCACCAGGTTACAAACACTGAGCAGACTCTGCTGCCCCAGCCTCGGTTTTGCGAGGGTACAGAGCTGAAACAAATTTGAGAAGCGCAGAGAACGAGGCTGGCAGCCCCTCTTTGCACCTCACCAGCCAGCAGCTGATTGAGATGATAAAATAACACAATTTTAGTACCTTTTACCTGCTCTAAAGATTGGCATAAAATATATCCTTACCACAGAAACAGCAGAAAGGATGGAAGGACGTTTGCTCTGCTGAAATAATTAAACATTATCCTCAAAAGAACTTCACAGAATCTTCCTTCTTTTACCAGCAGGTTTATCCAGGAATTGGCACCGACCCAGCAGGGTAACACCGCAGTGCCCAAGGTACATGTGATGCTTGAGTCAAGGCCCAGCTCTCAGGGCTCCTTCTGCCTGCACCTTCACACGGCTCCGTCTGTGCAAGGTCCTCTGTCATTCCAGCAGAGCTTGCTGATGCTCGGCATCACAATCCACCTGAACTCTGCTCCTGGGCTGACTTAAAAACAGTACAGAAACCACCGAATGTTCAGAAATAACACTTCAGCAAAAGCAACTATCATTTCACATGTACCGAAATGATTTTCAGGTGGTTAGTTAGGTTAAAGAAAAGGCATCTTTGCCACATAAAATTCAGTAGCTGTAAGTGTAAGCTAACAGGAGATCTTCAGGAATACTGTGTTTCTCCTGGGAACTGAATCAATCATTGCAATGCTCAATAAATCAGTTCCACAATAATTTGGCAGACGTAACAGAGCAGCCAGTTTTATTTGGACCAACAATACCTACAGAAGTTGGTATTATTTTTAAGCTATTAGTAAAATTTCAACACCAAGCAGGAAAACTTGGAGGTCAGGGGCTGTATAAAATCTCTTTTTGTTACTGCAGTAGGGCAAGTGCTGCTCTCACTCAGGCATTCCAAGTGTATCCAGGGAGCTGCTGTAAGGCTGAGGGTTGTGTCAGCTGCAGCGAGTCAATAACGAGCACACACAGGACTGTACAGGAAGGCTGGACACAACAGGTCAGTTTTTTATTAACCAAAAGTGAAGCTGAACCCCAGAGTGGTTTAACTTGTTAAAACCATATGTTTATATGGTAGATTTTTTCTTTCATGTTCGACACTACAGTGCAAGAACCAAACTTTGCAGCTGTTCATCCTTTGAGAAATCAAGTAGTAAGAGCTAAATGAATTAAAATAAGGGTCCCTCAATGAATCAATTAAAAAAAAACATTTAACTCAAAAGAACAGACCAATTTTAAGAACTGTCTTATTAAATTCTCCCAAGTGAAAGACCTTTAAAAGCACTTGGAGCCTTGAGGTAGCAACTTTATGCAGAATTTAATTCCCCTCCTGCCCCACAGAGGAAAATTAGTAGCGCATTATTAGCTCCAGCCAGCTAAGCTGCGTTGAGTGTCTCCTGTGAGGTGACTTTCTCTTGCCTCTTGAAAGAGCAGTGTAGTGCTGCAGAGCGCCAGGAGGAAATCCACAGGGAAGGCCTCTTGAAATAAAATTTATGGTTTGAAAAAAAAAAAAAAAGTTAAAATGATCAGCAACAATTGTAACAACAAAAAAAAATTATCTGAAGTGAAAAAACCCAAAGTGTTTGTATTTTGGCAAGACCAGTTTACAAATACAAGTCAAGAACAAGAGTCTGCTTTCAGCCAACGGAAAAGAAAGAATGGAAGTGACATTCAAAGGGGTTTCAGGGGTTTTTTGCCCTCTGTGCAAAATTGCACTTTGCTTTTTAAGTTTTATTCTAAAGTTTTGTTTTGCACTTTTGTTTCTAAGAAGAGAGCACTTAGGCCCTTTTTTGTTCTTGTACATTGTCAAACCTGTGCTGTGACATTAGACAGAAATACCAAGTGCCAGGATATTTGACCACTGAAAGCTCCTCTCACTGACTTCACAACAATCACAAGCAGGGAATCACAAACAGGAGATTTGTCTTCCTCTAAGCCTCGAAAACATGATCCTCTGTGCCCACTTTGCTGCTGAGTTGTTTTATTAAAAACTAAATCTCTCTTTAGTGCCAATTTCAGAGACTCAGTGGCAGTTTTACTGAACACTGAGCGGTAACAGAACACCTGGGCTTACTCTCTGCAACAGCTTCACTGAACAGAGTGCAAAGGAAGGAGCTGAGATGCAGGGATGGGGCAGATCGTCACAAACAGGTGCTGTACTCGCTCCCTGGACTCGGTATCAGCACTCACCTAGCCCAGTTTTGCTCACTGCTGGTGCTCTAACGAGATTCCTGGCAATATTGAGTATTTTACTACATCTTCTTTCACTACCGTCATGCTCCAAAACTGTACAAACAGGTTGGTTACACTAGACCAAACTAATCAGGCACATTGCACATTATAGTTTTCAATGGGTGAGCCTTCTTAGCAGCTCATTCTCTTTCAGCTCCAATCAGCTGCCTCTCCACACCACAGAATGATGCTGCATGGACCCTGGATGCAGGATAGCATTGCGCAGTATACCACTGCTCTGGGGAGCCCAGAGAAGGGTAAAACTTCAAAAGCTTCTTCACATGGGATCCCAGTCTTTTTGATTTTATATCCTCATCTTTTCCTTTGACTTTTAGAAGCCATCAAATCCTGCCTTCCAGGCAGAAACATCTCAAGAATCTGACATCAGCCTTGCCTGGTTTTCGGCTAAGCTTCAGAACAACTGCCTGTGCTTGCCTGTGCTGAGGTTACAGTCCTGTCCTGCCCAGAACCAAAGGCATCAAGAACCATCTGTAAGGCAGCCTAACCTGCCAGGCTCCTCTGGATAAAGGAGAGGATACTTTGCCTGGGAGCAACAAAGGCCAGCTGGTGATTATTCACAGCAAGTTTCTCTTTAGCTCACACGACAGTTCAGGCAGCACAGAAACTCAGGCTGGTTCAGAGACCAGTTCATGTTTGGTTCACAGGACAGTCACGAGCTGGCATCAGAAACATTCCTTGTCATGGAGCCCAAAGTATCATAAAGTTGTATCTGCTATCACTGCAAGGAGCTGATGAGCAGTTTTTTCCTTTTTTTTTTCTTCCTTTTTTTTTGCTGGCTTGGTTTGGGTTTTGTTTGGTTTTTAAATTCTGTGATGAAAACAATTATTTTTGTCTTTGGTGTTAAACCTTGGAAGCATGACTGAAAAGTATCTGCTGCTTCTTTGACTGTAATTTATGTCAAATAAACAGCCCAGGAAAGCAAGGGAAATTCACTGTTCTAAAATACATGCAGTTGGAACAGCCACTAGACATCACGACCAGGACTTTAATAATATGGAAACACCAAGTTCAGTGGTGTCCACTACAAATCATTTGCATTATATAAAAATATGACTGCAATTACAGTAACTGGACAACAGTCATTCAAATTTATCAACTTTCCATCTTACTCATATTGCAGGAAATGGGAGGAGCTCATCCACTATGGGGAAAAACTGTCCAGAAATCAACTTAGAGTTGCTGCTAAGCATCTCATGCCTTAGAGAAATGTCCACTGTGATAACTAAAAGCAGGAATTTTAGATTAGCATCCTTCCATTCTTGCTTACATGGCCATGAATAAAAAGAGCAAGTTCTGTTACACTAGTATTCACAATTAAAATTTTATAACCCCATAAAACACCAGTATGTTTTGCATGAGCTGTGGAAGAATGCAAATTCAAAGGGTCACTAGATTTATTACCTCCAAATTCAATATCTTAATATATATATTCTGTTTGTACACCATAAAAATGTCCTTCTTATGGTCTGATTCTTATTTAGATAATACCCTGATAAAATCTCAGCCATATGCCAATTAAGGTCCTTAAAGCTACAGAAACAGAATCTACCTAATAAATGCTGCAAATTTAACAGGTATTTTAGATAAACATCTTAGCTCAGTTATCACCTAAACCAAAAAGACTCCTCAAACACACCAACTGCTAGTTAGCAAAGACATTTGCTTTACAAAGTCAAATGTTGCCAACTTTTGAAAAGTTTAGCAAATCAACGTGGTATTTGGAAGCATTCAAGTGTCTAATGAAGTTAAAATACTGTGAAATGTTAGGACTAAGGGAAGCTCCTGTAAACAAGTACAGAAGTAGTCTTCATTTAAATTATAAAACATTCACCTCCTTAAAAAGCTTTAAAACTGACCCAGTCAACAACTGCACCCTGGGAAATGTAGCAGTATAAAGGATCTCTTTAAGCAAGAGAAGGTCATAGATTGTGATCTCACCACCATAAAATTTACTCAGTGTCAGGAACAAGGAGCAAATCTGGGGAGATGACAATTATGACACTTTCAGGCCATTTGATCTGAACCACTGCACTTTGTTGGACAGCATAGAGTAAACCAATTTTCTTTGCTGCTCAGAAAACACTTAAAATACGTTTTCTGCATCTGGTTGCTAAGCAGACTCTCCCATGTCCCCAGCTCGGTTTACTTGGTTTAAAGAGCTCTCTATATTTATTACCTGCTGCTTTCAGCAGCTGGACCAAAACTTCAGTGCCATCTTATTCATGGGCTCCATTGGTATTTTAACTTCAAACCCAGATGCTACAATTAAAAGCAAATTTGACATTGTGTAAGGAAAGCATTAGATGAAGGTAACCAGCCCATAAAAGGCTTGTATTCCACAGGCTGCCTCTGCAGAACAGGCAACCTCCCACTACAGAATCTGATGGGACAATTTATCCCAACAGTAACACCCAGAAGGAAGGAGGCTTCTATATCTTGCACACTTTGGGTTTCGTATCAGGCACTTGAACTGTTGGACAGACGCCATTCTGAACCAAGTAAGTGAACATAGGGTTAGAATCATCTTTAATCTAGGTCTAATAATGAAGTATCAGCAGCAAAGTGGAGGCAGGGAGGAGTGAGCAATCCATCTGTGCTGAGACTTGTTTATGGTTTCTAAAATGCCCAAGAAAACAGCAGCAGTAACTGTTCCATAGTGTCCGTTGTCCTTGTGAGTTGTGTTGCTGATAGGAGGCTTTTCTGTGTCTTGAACTATGAAGGCATTGAGGTACCCTGTGCCTAATTCCCTGGATCCATCAGGTCCATGCTAGAGCCAAACATTGCCACCAGTTGCTCCTCGTAATGTGTTATATTCCTCTTCATAATGTCCATGCAGGGTCCAAGCAACCTCTCAAATGCTTGCACATCCATGACTGTAATGGAACAGAGGTGAAAACAAGACTGTTTGTCAAAAAGGATAAGAAATACCAATCTGGTTTTTGAACTCAGAACACAGACAATCAGTTCAAGTCACTCAGGGCTGCAGCTTCAACAGAAACCACAGAAACAGAAATCATGTTTCTGATTTCCCTCTGTACTGTTATTTGGAGAAACAAGATTAATGAAACACAAACCTGACTTCAAGAATAAATACAAAGGCCAAATATACCCCACAATGGTATTAAAAGATGACCTGAAGGCTATGTGTGACAAACAAGTACAGACCATACAAACAGAAAATAGAGAATCTGCCACGAGAAAGCAGCAGTGCTTCTCCAGCTCCCACTTGGAGCTCCTGGCTTCTGGAATCTGACTGCCAGGTACCAAAAGGTTGCTGGGTATTGAATGGCTGCTCACTCAAGCAGGGTCCATCGAGACAAACAAAGAACAGAAAAGGATGACTAGAAACACAGCCCATCTGCTTACCTAAACATTTGACCTCCCCAACAGCATAGGCAGAGGCTGCTCTGGGTTTGTTGGTGACGAGTGCAAGCTCTCCAAAATACTGCCCTCTGTGACACCGGGCAATCTCCACTTCTTGATTAGCTTCTTTACTCGTCATCGTCTGCCAAACAGTGCAGTTTCATTATTTGCACACAGTTCTGTCCTTGCACAAGACTACAGTTAACCTCAGACACTTCACACCTGTGCAACAGCTCCTTGGTTTCAGGCCTTTAACCTTGCCACTCCCAAGTCAGGGTGGAACACCTCAACAGCATGTTCAGTTGGAAGTTTGGTAGGAAAAATGTGTGCCAGCCCACAAGTTTTGAGACTGGCAGGTATCTACTGCTACAGCTTTGGGAACTGCTGTCACATAGCCTAACACAGGCTTTATCATGCACCACATGCTGTTCCCCTGGCTGCTTCACACTGCACAGAGATCCCTTCAAATGTCAATTTCTAGGGTGTCACTAAAGATAACAGACCCCACATTTTGTAATGTGCAGTCTTCTGTAATCATGGAAGAAAAGTTTCATCTCCACCCTTAAGGCCAGGGAGACTGTATCAGGTTAGTCTGCAGAGCAGCAGACAGAAGTAAAAGACCTTTGCACTTTAGCAAAATGACTTCTGACTGCTTCAGAACAGGTATGGGAGTTTATAACCTAAATCACATGAATAATGGTCATCAACATCATAAAATAATATATTAAAATAACTCAGGGTGGGCCTTTTCACATCTCTTGTATTAATCAGTCAAATCAGGGATTGATTAATGCAAAGCCTAATCACTCAATTTAAACTCACCTTGCTTTTAATCAAGATTTTTACTTCTCCAGATTCTACAATGTAAAAACAGTCTGCTTTGTCACCCTGTGAAGAAGAAAAGGTAAAATAAATTCTTTTTTTACTTGACTGAAAGTGTGTATAAATGGTATTAATGTATTCACTTTGAACTAAGCCTTCTGCAGAAATCTGCTAGAATTGACAAACACTCATTCTTAACATTAAAAGGTGACTGGTTGGGTAATACATCAGAGGAGCCCACCAGGAAGGAACTATTAGTGCACATCATTCAGTAAGAGGGCAGGAGGAAAGGAACACACAAAGGAGATTGATGATATAGCAAAATCACTTAAATGCAAATCTTCTGATCCTGATGAAAGTAGGCAACAGTTAGTGGAACTAAGCAGAACCTAGAATTTTCAGAAGCAAATTTTAATAAAACAAAGATTTAGAGACTTTGTTTCTTTCAGCAGGAAGAAGGTTCCATCAAATTCTCCGTGGCCCTGCTTGAGCACAGGGGCTGGACAAGGTGACTTCCAGGGGTCCCTTCCAACCTCAACTCTTCTGTCATCCTGTGAAAGGTTCTAGAACATTTTTCACATCTCTCTCAACTTCATCATGTTTCAAATCTTCAGGTGATCCCAGTTTACATCTTCTCTGGAGAGCTTCACCAGCACTTTTTAAGTTTAGTTTTATCTGTGACAGAAAGGACGTTCCCTCTCTATATTTGCCCCTGTGGGCCTGGTGTAGGGCTGGAAGGTCGAGTGG
Organism: Notiomystis cincta; assembly: GCA_013398075.1. Classification (NCBI taxonomy): domain Eukaryota; kingdom Metazoa; phylum Chordata; class Aves; order Passeriformes; family Notiomystidae; genus Notiomystis; species Notiomystis cincta. Next base: position 150,260 of record VZRX01015810.1, on the reverse strand, counting down.
AGATCTGCAATGTGCCTCCTGCTACAAACCAAAAGCAAAGGGACTAAAGGCTTTAGGGAGACAAAGGCTGGAAAAGGAACTGATAAGGGAATGGGAGCAGCTCAGCAGAAAAACCTGAAACAAAGTAAGGAGAGAGAAATGTGACATTAAGTCAAGTGGACAAGGAGATGAATGTGATGGGAAGGATGGAGGGAAATGGTTGTAAGTTGAGTATGAAATGTGAGCTGGGAGAAGATGATGTAAGACTTAAACATGGAGTTACTGAAGAAATCAGGCCTTTAGCTAAGCTTCCTGGGGATGGTCACAAGCCATCCACTGCAAACTTCTCATTCACCATTGCCAACCATCAGAGCATGAACTAATGCTCTGTGCTAACTTCTGAAAGAGTAACTGCTGAAAGAGTACTTTATTTTTAAAAAGAATAGAAACAAGCTGATTGGGAGACATCCTTATTAACAATTTTCAAGTGTTTTATAGCTTCCTGCCCTTAACTGAAGGGTCAAATTCCAGAAAGGTAATTAAAACATAAAATTACTCACAAGAGAAAGGAGGCTCCTGGTATTGATGCAACTGCTGTAATCTAAGAGTTATCATGTCTTTTGCAAGCACAGAATTTCATTCTCTCTAGCAGTGTACTACCATCACCCAGACCTATCCAAACTATTAATCCTCCTTTTAAGGATAATTACATCCTTGTCCTTAATTCAGTTACTAAAAAAGATTAAAACCAACTGTGTAATTGGATCACTGATGGTATGAATTCACAGTTTTGAGACTGGTTTAAAAGCTCTGATTTTGCTGAGAGTTCAGTTTCCTCAGGGTCTTAAGCAACAGGAGTTTCAACTTAAAAAACTGAGGTATTTGTGGAGTGAAGTAATTTGACAGCTATCAGCAAACTTGTTTCCTATGTTCAGTTATCTGACATTGAAGATAATTAAGATCAATTATTTAAGGCACTATTAAGGAGTCATATTCTGTCTATACAACAAGAACAACATTGTAACCAAAAACCTGCAGTTTCAGGTAAGCCTTTCTTGCATTAACTTCTACTTGAATTAGACCACTTTTAGAACACAGCAGCCCACAGCTAAATTTGATGCAAAATTCCAGTGTTTCATCTGTTCCAAAAAGTTATTTGTGCCACAGCCAAAAAAAAAAATCAAACAGCTATAGCTTGAGTTGATCCAGCTTCATGCTCCACCACCCTGGCCTTGATCCACTGCAGCAGACAAAACATTCAGCAACCACCAAAGGATGTCAACTGAAGCCAGACCACTGAAATACCTCAGGAAAGCACAAGGAAAAACAATGTTTTCAATTAACCCTGATAGTTTCATACAGCTACTGACTCCTTGTTTCATCTGGTCATAGGGGCCTAGGAAAACTCTAGATGGGGGATTTCATGGAAAACTGCACAGACATTTAATTTCAGCTTCTGAAGGCACACTTGTCTTGACTCCTTGCAAAGACTACTTATAAAACATAGATGAGAGAAGAAATACCAAGAAGCTAAATTAATAGAATAAATTTGCAGCAAAATACATACTGTCCATTCCTCAAATATTCAAGAAGTGGTTAAATAAATTAGAAATATTAAAAGAATAAATGCCAAGTAGGTCCAAGTGAAAGAACTCTGCAAGTCAATTCCAAACAGACATAACAAAAAGCAGAGAAGGGAGAATGATAAAAGAAGTTTAGATTTCAAGTACCTGAGAAATTATACGTTCTCCATCTTGATACACCTTCTCTCCTATAACATCCACTATCTTCATTCGCTCTGATGCCTAGAGCAAAGAGGAAAATTAAAAACAATAATCAATTATAGTTCATCTCTATGAACACTGCTGGATCTCTATGACCCCTCCTGAAATGAACAGATATTCACTAGACACAAACACACAATTTATAAATATAGCCCCAAATTGATATTGTTGTAGTACTGCAACACAGGTCTTAAGATTACCATAATCAACAGAGAAATAAAATTTCTAGTGTCCCATCCACTGTGCTTGTCTTACCCTCCAAGTTAAAAAATGTCTGATTTGGCTGGTTTAGAGCAAAGGGGAGGGGGAAAAGATCACTTTCTTTAAGATTCAGTCGAAATTTGAAGAAAACACTCAGAAAAATGGTATAAACTTCCTAAGAACAAACTTTAATGAGAAATATCACCAAAACATTTTAAAAGCATTTTAACCACTATATACTTAAACGTGTGTGGGAGGAACTGCATCCAAGAACTCATTCCTAGAGTGAAGAGGAAGGTGACACAACAAGGACAGGGGCTGTGACTTGTGAGCAGGCCCTGCAGTGGGATGCCCAGCAGCAAGGGCAGCAGGCAGCACCTGGCATGCCAGGAAAAATGCCTGAGTCTTCACAAACAGGAAGGGAGAAATGACTTATCTCCAGTGTTTCCCATTTAGAACCCCACAAAACAATTTCACTGCTTCGGAGCAGCGCAAAAAATCATACCAAGAAAGGAAGAAAATCCTAACAGTTAAAATTTAGCAGATGATTCAGTTGTAATCAATCCATTCATTCCCCAAATGCACCTTCATCTTGCCTATGTTTGAGAAATCAAATTCTGGTCCATGCATGATTCAACTACAATGTGTCATGCAAAAAGCCATCCAGTGCTAATGAGTTATTTTTCTGTATCTTTAAATATTTGAGTCATTTCTGTGCTCAAAAAAAGTCACATTGATGGAACCAGTTTAAGCCAGGCGCTGAGAGAGAAGGTGTTGTGTAATTTACCGGTTCCACAGCTACATTATGTCCAAAATAATACACAGCAGAGGCTGTTCACACCTAACGATACTTTGCAATTTTGTAACCTTCTCCCAAAGGGATTAAGAGCTCAAATACCAAAGATTAATGCTGGAAAAGATTTTTTTATGATAAGAAAACAAAGAAAAATTCGTGGTTTAAGGCAGAAACAGACTAAAGCAATAGAGCAGGTTGGTCAGTTCCAAAAGCCCTCTGACAATTAAGGGTGAATCAATGGAAGTGACAATTTCCACATTGCTCCTGAAGTCAGGCACCATACCCCCCAACAGGACAGTGTCCCTGTGTTCTCAGGTAGCAGTGCTTCCCTTTAGCAGTTTAACTCCTGAATATCAGTTATGCTCAAAGCAAGGCTACCACAGCCCACATCTTTGTCTCAAATTTAAAACCATTCCTGGCTCATAAAGGCCATATCCCAGTGACTGTACCCTTATTTCAGTATCACACCCTCACAGGAAACCACAGCCCTGATTTCTAATCTGCAGTTTGATACCTCCTCCCTGATAGACATATAGGTGTTTTTTTGTTTTGTGGGGCTTTTTTTGTATAAAGAACTTTAAAAAAATCAGACTGAGATAAAAATCAGCAAATCACTACTGTGAATAAAGGATCTGGGGAAAACCAAAACAAAATAATTTCAGCAATATAAATTAATTTGTGTAGTATATGTGATGCCAAAGCAGCATTTAATATTTTGTTCTAAGCAAAAAAGACAGATTTCTGATATAGCAGGAACACTGACTGGAGCTCTTGCTAATGCAGAATTTGCTGTAGATGTCTCTAAAAGGTTTTACCTCCAAGGATTTAAGAAGGGGCACAGACTCAATAAATAATTCATACGTCTTCCTCTTCTTTGCGTTGTTCTTCAGTATAATTCTTCTGAACGTCACTCGATCCTGCAGGAAACAGCACAGAAAAATACATTATTCCTCTTCACTGAAGTGCTCCCTGTTTAAAGAACTGACAAACATGAACGAGTATTTACAGCAAACGCCAAGGCTGAGAAAGCAGCTGCTAAAGTGATACCATATCCACCACAAAAGTGACTGCAACAGCTCCTGTTAGAGACTTCTGGCAATAACAAATTAAAAAACAGGGAGCTGTAAGACCTGATCCTTCTCAGACAACCATTTAGGGATTCAATTTTTATTCTATCTTATACTGTTTTTCTGGATTGAGTTTTGGGGTTTAGTTTGCCTGTTAATGTATCTTCCATGCTTCTGCATTAAATGAAGAAGTTTCACTCTTCCTGCTGAAGCCAGTGAAAAGTGGCTTTTCCAGCACTTGCTAAGGCAACTGCAGAACTAAGTCTGAACTGGATTCTTCTCTCCTTGAGTCACAGATTTCCAAAGCTGAAGATTTATACTGGTCTCAACCAGGTCAGGAACAGAACATCAAAGAGCAGCAGGCCTGTTCGCTCCACCTGCTCGGATCCAAGAGCCAGCCTGTGGAAGGACCGCTTCCTAAGTGCCCG
>VZRX01015810.1:100627-142870 GCA_013398075.1 Notiomystis cincta | reverse complement strand
TCGCCAACGGGGCCAGCGCTGCGCGCTGCGGTTTGCCTTGCACAGGCGGGGCCCTAAGTGTGAGAATCAGTCAGAGGACAGGAGCACAAATCTGGTTGGGAAAATGGTAAAAAAAAAAGCTACAATTAGCAGAAACATCCCGAGAGCCATTCCTCCTGTTCCCAAAACCATCAGCTGGTACCTAAGCAGCAACGTTTTGAGGTGAAGAGGTATTTTCAAGTCAGTGGACATTTTTAAGGGATGCAGGCTACAAATACTTGTAACAAGGACTAACAGAGGTGCTACCAATGGAACACTAAAGTTGAAGGATGAGGAAGATGAAAGGCAGGGTGGTATTACTGCTATCCAAAGGAGAACAAGAGATGATAAAGCATAAGGGAAAGGAGTTCTTCAGTGGTAAAAATGTCTTCAAATGTTTGTGTTTGGAAAAGCAGAAAGACACAGAAATGATGGGGGGATTATAAAAGCATAAAAAAATCAGAATTCACCTGCTTGAGAGTATTAGTGAGGGAGGAGAAGCAGCAGTATTTGAACAAAAAAAAGCCAATTTGTGAAGGTAGCGTGTGTGATGGTGAAGTTTCCCCCAGACACATTCAGCAGCAAAGGCTGAGGACATTTCCCTCCCCCAGAAGGAACCCACCGTGATAACTGCTTTGTGCCTGAGCCTTCCAGATTTCTGTTGGCCTAAGCCTGCAATGCAGCAGGAGTAATCCACACTTCCCAAAAGGCAGATAACCAAAGAGCTTAAGCAATGACTTCTACAGACTAATAAAAATATGTTTAAATTACATCAGGGACAAAATAGTACAATAACACATGGCAACAGAGTAACTGAAAGAAATAACTGAAGTTTGAGAGGAAAACACAGCCTTAGTTAATAAAATGTTCACAGGACAGATGACTAGCAAGAAGTCCCTGTTCATCTACACCTTGCTAATTAATTTCACATAACCACAGAAAATCTAAATCCAAAATTAACCCAATTTGTGCAGTTCTTTTCAAAGGCAAACTGGAACAAAGAATCATCTTCTCATTTTCTTCCTTCTATGAATGAGCTCAGTTTGTAGCTAGCTGCTTTGTTCTGTCTTCCTTCAGAAATGAGATTCTGACATTACTCCCTGGTTGATTTACCAAACTCTTTTCTTTCACCCCACAAATAAAAGGGAAGTCAGATCTCCCAGCAAGCGCTGAGATTGCATAAACAGCCATGTGGAGCAGCTTATCAGTGCCACAATCAAGGTTACAACACACAGCCAACCCCCAGCGAGAGCTGCCGAGGAGCCCGGAGCACACAGACAGCACACAACACTTGTGGCTTCAAAGGCTCCCTTGATCCCACAATCCACTTATTATGCCAACCCTCAGAGATGAGTAAGAGAGCACGGGGAAAATAACCCCATCCAAATAGTGCAGAGAAAAGGACTAAAAAAGGAAACTAATGGCTACAGCTTCACATTCAGTACTGCTGGGCTGGAGACAAAGCAACACCATCATTTAGCTTGGTATCTCACAGGTCATGCTGACCCCAGAACCTCTTCCAAGGTAACAGAAAGGGACCAGAAACATCATGAGTTTATTGTGAAGGAAAACAAAGCTTTGGACAGTTTTCTGACCTATTCAAATTACATCCTCAGGAAGGTATTTACCACATTCTCATTCCCTTAAGAGACAAAATGGTAGGAAAGTCAGTTGAAAATAAAGAATATCATTTAGATATTGATTCCCCCTGCCAAAAAAAAAGTGCATTAATACCTCCACTGTCCTCTGCAGGATAAAAACAAAGACCACAATTACAGTAAAAGCAAAACTATAAAGGGACAGATAGAACTAGTGATATAGTTTTTACAGACAAGTTGTTCCAGAAAGTCAGCCAAAAAGATTTGCACAATGGATCTATCACGCCAGGAGATGAGATAGCAGATCCTGATAAAACAGCTGTGAGCTGAGGAGCCATACCAAGAGAAGCTCTGGACACGGTGAGGTACTGCTTAAAACATTATGCATATGAGAGCAACTTCCTTTCCTTACCAGTCCCCAGAGGGCTCCTTCTGTTGTGGCAACAATGGTGGCAGCTCTAGGAGTGTTGTACATCAATGCCAGTTCCCCAAAACTGCCGTGATTATCGTAGCGGCCCACACAGCGAGACTGGTTGTCTTTTGCTACAACAATATCATACAATCCTCTGGAAAACAACAGAATAAACACTTTTTATTAGACAACATTCCAGTACAAATCTTGAAAAAAGCTTTTTGCTGTTATACAAATTGTTCTTTTATTGCTGTGTGAGACGGAACTTTTTGAGCTTTCCAACTGCCTGATTCTCGGCTGCTTCTATCTACACTATTTTCACAATAATTGTCTCTCACTAAAGCATTTCACTACTGATAGATATGGGCAGGATATACTTGGTTTCCTCTGCACAATATTTTGCCATTGCTGTTCTGGCCAGGGTGAGAATTTCATCATTTTTAACACTGACATTCCACATGTTGTGTTACCCAGTGAGGCCTCTTTAGAGTGACTCAGATCCATCTCTACCCATTTTCTCAGTGACAGCACTGCTGCAGGATCTTTGGGACACTCAATCCAACTGCTCACCTGCTACTATGGGTTTGTCTCAACTCCAGCTTCAGGGTATGTGTGTATCATAACCCCAAGATGCTCTAAACCCACTGATATCTAGCCAAGATCTGTGAACAGATCAAGAGGAAATGTCCACCACCAGTAATCTCCTTGCACTTTGTTCACACCCAGCTGTAACCTGTTCAAATTCAAAAGGCCTCCCTCACCCTGTTCTCCAGGAAGCACACTTCCTACACTATAATCAAGAGAACAGTATTCCAGAATTTACAATTAATCAGAAGATTACTCTGATGAAGTGCAGGTAACAAGTACAGCAAGTCAGAAGTCAAGACACAAATCTGCATCAAATGCACCACAGGAATTGCCTATGAAAAAAAGAAAAAAGCTGTGCACAGGAAGGTAGCTCTTTGAAAGTCAAACAAGTGTCTGTAATACCTTCAGGACTGTCATACTTGGGACTTTAAAAATACAGTTGGAGTAGTCTTGGTTAATTCTTGGCTATGGCAACAGAGATTGTTCAGGGACTACCCACTGGCCTAAGACACTTCACAACATGTATCATGCCCAGGAGAAAAGCAGGTAGGGAACGCCTTCCTGGCTTTAAGCAGCTGAACACAAGTATAATTCTCCTGATGAGCTTAGATCTTTGTCAGAAGAAATGGTATCACACAACATCACTAGTCATGTAAGAAAAAAAGAATAGGAATGACCAGAAATGGTGAGAAAGGAAGTCACATGAGACTGAATAATCCTACCAGACACCTCTTATACTCTACTGCTTACTCACATCTAGGAGAGTAAGAAACCAGCAGCATACTAAAAGTAAACTAGAAAAGGATTAGTGTTGATGGAAAGTGTCATTAATTCTTGTAATGGCTGCTATCTATTTAATGATTCTCTGAGAGGCACCAGAGGCAACAATCTTCAAAGTTGTTTTTTTAATCTGGAAGAGCCAGATGTGAACACCTTAAGCAAAAGCAACAAGTTCTTCCCATCCTTCAGCCTGAAAATCACTTACTAGTGCCATTTATTTCCAAAGAACTATAGCCACGTAACCTTCAGTCAAGCATTCAGCTGTCTTTGGCCCAAGGACTAAACTGGTGAGGCAACACTGGGTGACCTTGGCTCAGCTTTATTGAGAAAACTGTTTCTGAGCTGTGAGAGAGTCCATGAGCTAAAGCCCTGCAAGATAAGAAGAATAAAAACAGACCGAAGTGTAATTGTTGAGATAGTAATCGTTATGAGCCCAAGGACTCAAGTGAAAAGTACTGACATGAAAAAATATAAAACCCTCAGGCAAAAAAAAAAGCAAAAAAGCAGGAGAGGGCAGCTCAGCAAGATTGTGGATCAGTCTGTGCCAAGAGGCAGCAGAGGCCAATGCTGCCCCTCCTGAGTGATGACTGCTCAATCAGCACAGCCCCAGCAGGTACCTCCTCAGCAGCAATGAGCAGCCCCTGTTCAGCCATGCAGCACATCCCTCTGAGCTCTCCCTCCATACAGAGGGCACGAAACACCTGCTGCATCCTCAGGGTGCACCTGCCCTGCCTGCTGCCCCTCTGTGCATGGTCAAAGACACTCGGCCATGAGCCATCTGGTGAGGAAGTACTGCAAGCAGAAGCCTTTAGGAAAAAAAGGCCTGTCTTAGAACACAAAGTCACTGTTCGTTTAGACAGAAAGAAACTAATCCTCAGGAATATTTAGTCGCTAATTACTTGGGAGTAACAAGACATGGCTACTCATGAAAGAACCTCTGAACTTGCACTTGCAAACAAGTGGAAATACTGTGGTTTTCCATAAGGACCCATATTCTGCTATTCTTTTGCAAGAAAAAATAAGTGGGTGGGAGGTAGAGGAAGACTGGAAAGGGAGAAAGGACTGAAAATTCCTAACTGCAGAAGTTATTCCTAATAACCAATCAGCCAACAAAAGAGTTGCTGCCAAGTTACTGTTCACAGCAAAGGCTGCTATGGTGTCACTAGACAACACCAAGTTTAATTTCCTTCACTGTACAACCTTTCTGCCACATACTTTTAACTTGGGAACAAAACAAAACAAAAACCTAAAAGCCTGAAAACTTCCAACACAACTATCTCTTGACAGAAAAAACCTGTTGTTGAATAACATTACAAAGAACAGAGACCATAAAAGCATTTACCTGAATATCTGAGATAAGGTTCCATTTCACTTCTTCATTTTAGCTTAAACCTCAGAGAGCTTTTAATAACCAACAGAACAAAAGCCTTGCACAGAAACAAATCAAGACAGGCTGATGGTATCTAACATTTTTGAGAGGCTCCCAAACTGAGTGTAAGTTTCCTCAGAATTAGGAACCACTGCTCTGCACGGATCTCGTCTTTGCAGAGCTGCTGCCTCTGGCTCCCACAAGTTCTTATCTGCAGGACCTTACTCTTACCTGTAACAGCCTGATCTCTCTGGTGAATATGGCAAGAGAAGGAACTTGGCCAGCCTAGCCAAAGACATGGGATTGGACTGAGGGAGGGCAGTTGAGGAAGATAACTGTAGAAATGGGGCACTGGTTTAGGCTGAGGAGCTGGTTTGGCAGAGGACAGGGAATGGGTATATGGTCAGAATATATTTGATGCAGCCTTATGTTCTGTAATTTCACTAATCAGAAAGGGGAATGTCCTAAAAATGAACAAGAATCATTTCAAACAAACAATTTCTAACCTAGAAATTCTTTTGCAAATTCCTTAAACACAGCATAGGTAACAATTTAAAAGGCAACAACTTCTCTTGAAGAACTGCTTTGAAAGCATTTCATACAATATTAATGGTGCCATTATTTCACTGATAAGCAAGACAACAGTGTACCAAAAAAGCAGTTTGCTAAGATCATGTTCCAACAGACAAATATAAATCATTCAGTAATATTCTGTTTAATATTACAGTTTTGCAGAAGGAAATAAATCCATGTTCTTAATTACTCTTTAGATATGGTTATTCAAAGTAACATTAGCCAGATTTTTTTTCCAAAAGGGTAGAAGATACTCAAAATGTCCATGCACACATGTATCTATTATATGCCTGTTACACATATATGTGATCCCCAAAATTATGATGTGAATTTGCTTGATGCAAGAAGTTCAAAAATGGCACCTTAAACTCTGCAAATACAAATCACTACCAAGAGAGGCAGAGCACCCCCAACTCTCTCATCAAAACTAACTGGATAAAGTCCAGGTTGTTCCATGATAGCCACTACCATGGATTTTTATTTCCTATATTCTCCTTCCTGAAAATAATCCCCTTCACCTTACCACAGGGCTACTTTTGCTGCTTTTCCCCCTCCTTCCTTCAGAAAAAAATATAACCTGGTCTAGAGACAACATGTAATATGACTAGTTTTAAGCTGTGCTGATAGGCACAAAACCTAAACTGAACAAATAACTTTCTTTCAGAAACTGTCCTGTACATTCCTTGCCATTTCTAAGCAGCTGACAAGAAACATCCCCTACATTTCACAGGCACAGCTGCTTACCGCTCAACGACATAGAAGTTATCTCCATCATCACCTTGGTCAATCACATGTTCCTGAGGTTTCACCTTCCTCTCAAACATGGCATCAAGGACCTGAGACAGCTGCTCCTAGAACACAAACAGGAGGGGGGAGGAAACCCAGCTATCAGAAAACACACATTAGCATTACTGCTGGACAAGGGTGTGTTCATTTCATTTGGTCTGGAGAGTGAACTGGAACATGCACCACACTTTTGTACATTTTACTGTACAAAAATACAATACTGATATTACATGTTGGTTTCCAATAGCAGCCCACTCCTTTCCACCTTATTAATATAAGTTCAATAATGCAGACAACCAGACAGAAGAGCCATTATCTCAAATTTATGCCCAAACAGCTCCATTTTCACATACCATTTCAGTGCCAAAGCACATACATACGTTTGGTATCATCTGCCACAGCTTCACTGCAATGGTTACACATCAATTCATAGCAACAGTACTTGTATTTCATTGTATGTATGTCTAGAAATGGCACCGTGATCTACTAGTAAATTATCTGTACTGTCATCATCTGTCATCTCTCCATAGACTTATTTCCCTAAATAGTCTGTTGTCATAGAGAAGCTGCAATTCCACCCCAGATGAGACAGGACAGGTACAGATGTGGAGCCCACACAGAAAATGGGATAATGCTGGTCTGCACAGCAGGCTCCAGCTGGAGTTCCCTGCTGAGCCACGACTAAACTTCCTTTCTTTGCAGGCAGCACACCCAGGGAAACTGCGAAAGCCAAGAAAGATGACACCATATAAATGCCTTGCCTTGGTGCTGACCTGCTTTACCATCTTTGCTATTCCCTAGCCCATTAACAATATACTTTCACTGCATTTTCAATGACCAGATGTTCAAAGTTGAAGATGTAGATCACAGCTGAGTTTCTAAAAATACACTGCACAAACACGCAATCCAGTCCTCACGCTGCTGATACACTTGAAATATTTACTGAGCTCCTCAAGTTGGGAATTATCATTGCAGTATCTCCAGGCATCACTACACTGAAAATATTCCTTATCTTTTAAAAAGAACCCTATTTTCTTGTCTTTAAAAACTGTGTCTGGACTTTTAGATCATATTAACTGTACGTAACAAAAAATTAACTCCATTTAAGATTTCCTTAAAATGCAATTACCTGATCTAGGTTTTTGAAGAGCAGGATATCTTTACATGCTTCCTGCAGTCTGCATCGCTGTTCATCAGTTTTTGGATGAACTACCTTTAAAACAAAGTAGAAAAGAACAGTCAAGAGAGCAAAGAAATTGATTACAGACTAAACCTTCACTTCAGCATGAAAAAGCAGAACACAATTTAAGTGTCAAAAGTATATAGTCCTTTTTTGTTGTTTGCATAAACAGTATTTATATATAAATATAAAATGCAGGACAGAATGAAAGACACATAAGAAAAATATTATGCTGACAATTAACATATGAAAAATAACAGTGAAGAAAGACAAGAAAGAAGAGGACACTTTTCCATTCCATTCTCTTCCCTTCTAGCCACAGTCAAGGCTTGAACACATGAAACAGAGGAAGAAGTGAACAGTGTTCTTCCTAAACTCTGGCTACATTAGTCCCAGTATATTTCCCATTGGCACACAGGCAGTTTATAACCTATATGATATACAGGAGTCTCAGCCCATCCAATAAGAAATTATTGAAGAAGCATTGTTTTTTCTAACAAAATGACTTAAATAAAAGCTTTGTTGCTTGAGATATATTGTTATTTCCTTCCATTTATAAACATCAGGTTAAAAGAACCAATACTCAGTGTATCATGAATATGTTTATATATGTGCTTGTTAGGGGCTAATTATGAAAATGTATTAAAAATTAACTACTTAACATGCATCACATTAACATTCTTATTTCTGGAATAACAAGGATTCAAAAAAACAGTTATATCAGTAGGCATTTCTAAACAGTTATTTACCAAAGTTAAACAGGTATCAGATCCTTGTTTTAAAAGAAAATAAATATTGAATCATGAGTCAAAGAGAATTAAAACTTTTGATGGAATAACTGTGTCCAAGTTTACAAACATTTGGATAACCAAACACACACGTAGTCTTTTTTTCTTTTTATAGCACATAAAAATTATTTATGAAGTATATTTATGAAGTATCTCTTCTTTTTTAAGAGAAATTAAATTAGACTTTGATTTTCACTGCAGAAGTGCAAGCATCCTTTGCAATGGAATCTGGAAAGGAACACCAGAAGTCCAGTGAGAAAACACCAACCAGGCTACAAGATTTGCTCACACAAACTGATCTCTAAAAAGTACAGTTACACTATCTGGATCTGCAATTCCTAGAAATTCCCAACTTCCAAGAACAAGAGAAAAAACAGGTGGCTGCAGACTTAAAATATTTCAAGCAAGCATTTCTCCTACCCAGGCAGAACTGCTCTGACAAGAAAGACAGTAAAAAGCATGTGAGGAATTTTAAGCACCCATGAAGAAACAGCTGTGGTAAAGCTTAACTAATTCTTCTCAACAGCATCGATCTAGGAATTGCCTCAACAAGCCTTTAAGAGAATTAAGAAAGGAAAAGAGCCAAAATTTTAAGGATGTTATACTTAAGCACAGCTCTCAAGTCCTTTGAAGCAAAATTGTATTAAAGCTGTAGAGACAAAAAAAGTCCATGAGACAAAGTGGCTCTAAATTTCCAATCAGTGTCACTTTGCCAGTGTCACCACACCACGCTCAGCATGAAAAGCACAAGTGGTAAGAAAAGGCAAAGTACATCTGCCTGTCAATCTGTAGAGAGAACCATGCATGGAGTGATTCCCTCACTCTTACCCTTTGTTCTGTATCTTCTTCCTCTTCATCTGGATTAAAAGCTTCAGCACAAACTTGGAAGAAAAAGAAGAGAGGAAATTGGTAAAAAGAAATAATTACATGAGAACAGCAAACAAATCAGTTTATACACCTTTCTTCTATTTTCCTACAGGAAAAACAAAGTCACTTTTGATTTTGTCATTACAGTGTCAGAGGCTCAAATCCTGTCTGCCCTCTGAGCAGGCACAGCAGGGCTGCTCTCAGACTCTCCTGTAAAAAGTCTGTGCCTTACTAAATAATCTTGCCTAGCAAGTACTCTGAAGCATGGACACAAATTTCCTGTCAACTGGTATCAAAGCATAACCATCTCCATTCAGATTCATTTACAAGCATCTTCTCTAAAATGCAGGGGAAAAAAATACTGCTGCTACACTGCTTTGTTCTCTGCAGTGCAAGGTACAGAGCAAAACACTGAAAAAAAAGGAGCACAACACTCGCTCTCCCTCAACTCTGATTTGCAAGTTAGTATCTATATTTTGGGAGTTTTTTTGATACAGAGAAATCATGTTTTCACAGAAATTAACCTGGTAAATTAACAACCAGCTTCACCATAGCACAGTCTATGAAAAAATAATATTTAGTCCCATCCTCCACACATTCCTCTATTTTACTACAAATTAACATCAAGTGGTGATATAAAAACAACTCCAAAATTTACACAGAGTGATTTTTTTTAAAAGGATGAGAACAGTTGTGGAAAACCACAACTATAGTGCATTGGGACAAGGCTCTGCCAAACATGTCATTACACTCACAGGATCAACTGGAAGAGAGGCAATAATACAGAGCTGCTGAAATTTCAAACCATTTTTGTTCAGTTTTAATTCTTCAGAAAAGGCTTATTTTCAGTTATCTTAACATTTACACTATTACACAGTTTTACCATACTAAACACAGACACTTGGGCTGCCAAAAGCCCACAGTTCTAGTTCAGATTTTCTTATTAATTCATGGGTATTTACAGTTCTTGCATGTCAAAGTGATCTGCACATTCTAACCACCTGTACAGACAGTTGAGGAAAGTGAGAGTCAGTTTTCATCTAGCTGTGCTCTTTCTTTAATAAGGGTGGTCTCATTTCTGAGGTTATACATTACTTATAAAATTTTACAAGGAAAGATAGACAAGCATTTTCCTTTGTACTTTATCCAGCATCCTGACAATAGTGAAGACTTGGCAGAATGCCCAGAAGCTCACTGCAATGACATCTAACCGCTGAATGGACTGAGAAAGTATACAAAAAAATTGGCAGATTAAAAAAAAATACAGAAAATCTAGAATTCGGCAACTTGTAAATGATTTGAAAATGCACAAATGCCTGTTGACCCTGCCATCGTGCAAAACTCTAGCATAATTTACTAGGAAAGATTTGTTTAGTTTTGTGTGTCTTGGTTTTTTTGTTGTTTTTTTTTTTTTCTCCCTACCTAGAAGTCTTTCCTAGGAAATTGGATTTTAATNGGAAAGATTTGTTTAGTTTTGTGTGTCTTGGTTTTTTTTTTTTTTTTTTTTTTTTCTCCCTACCTAGAAGTCTTTCCTAGGAAATTGGATTTTAATTACTTTTTTTTTTTTTCCTGGAGAGAGTGAGAAGACTCAAATACAACAACAAGCATTCCACTTATCAAACCACAATGTAAAAACACAATCATATAATCATTAGGCACCAGGCATTTAGAGAGTAAGTACTGCTCATACAATAAACCTCTTTAACAATACAGAAAGTGTACTGACAGTGCACCTACCACACACATGCTTTTAGTTTAACAGAGCCACCCACACTTAGGGCAGATACTCTACAAAGGATAAACAGCATTCTTCCCCAGCTGGAAAAAAGTACAGTCCACACCAGAGTCCAAAGATGAGTGGTTTATGGGAAGGTGGATGCCTACAAAGCTGCAGAACTTGGACTGATAGGCTGATCCACTTAATATGCAATCAAAGGCACTAACAAAGAGAACATTATTAGCACTTTGGTGTGAAAGCTTTCCTCCTCCTTCCATTTTACAGTAAAGATCAAAGTCTATTGTGAAAGCTTTGGATTTTCTAATAAGGAACAGTTACTAAGAAGAAAGGCTCCGTGGTTTAAACAGTGTGGTGAAATTGGAGATAATAAACTCTCTTTGTTTTTTACAACCAGTGTATCTCACAAGTAATTGGAGTCCAGTTCTCTATTAAGCACAGTATTACATACTATAAATGCACTTCTGTACATTTCTGAAGGTACATGGTCTGAATGAAAGCACATTCAAGTCACATATCTATGAATTCAGAGATCACTGTACCACTATACCTTTCTATCATTCAAATTTTAAGATTAAGCTGCAAATTTGATTTTGTTCCCACCTCAGCCGCAGGGAAGCTACTGCTAAAAAATGCTTTGGAATTCAGGAAATTCTCTTCAAGATTTCCTTGGGAAAACAAGTTTTATTACCACAGCTAAAACTAGAGCATCAGAGTAAAACCTTATCTCAAAATACTCATCAGTCAAAGCAACACAATGGTCTGCAACTTCAGTATGAAATGGCTTTGGTTAAGGTTTGTAAATGTATGTTTTCCCTATTTCACCTTAGCCTGAAAACAGCACCCAGAGCCCACCAAGGATACAGACTAGGACCTAGTGCCTTTCCCTTACATATGGAAATCACTTCTGTAATGCCCATGAATGGGCATCACAGAAATACAATAAAAATGTGGCAAAATACCACTCCTTCCCATGCTGTCACATAGAATGCCTTCCCATTATACTTTTCATTCTTCAACCTCCTGCTGGGATTTCTTTTTCCATGGAGAGGAGTAGGCCAGACGTTTTGACTTCAACTTTGGACAGCTCTGACTGACAGGACTATATTTACTTGCAAGCAGAGCTGTAACATTTAATGTAATATATCTGTTGTGATATGGTTAAAAAGGGGGAGAGACAAATTATTATTTCTGATCTCAAGCTTAATTACTATTGTGATATGCTGGAAAGCCAAAGGAAAGCTTTTCAGCCTACTCATAACAACCAACAATATCTTCCAAATACTTTAAAACGTGACTAATGCAAAGAAAAAGCAACATTACATCAAACCCATCCCATATTTTATGTTGCAATATGTCCAATTTTTCTTTACACTCTTTTTAATTAGTAAATCACTTGGGAAAGTTTGTACTGTTGAACATATGACCTGTGTGTCAGTCTTACCTTCGAAATGTTTCGTGTTATCTGTGCTGTTTTGCTATTCTCCTGGCTGTAAAGGACACCCATATCTACCCTAAACTCTGCCTATCCCTGTCAGAAATCTAAGGAATTTCAGCACTCCTGAAGGTTACTCATTTGTGCATTACAGTACAGCCAGTCCTAAAGAAAAAGCATTTGATCTTTCATCTTGACAGAGTGAGAACCCATTATCTGATACCGGACTGAATTCCTTATTAACTATTTAAGTGTCCCAACAAAACAGACACTCTGAGGAAAGCTTGTTCTCACAAGATTCTCCTGAGAAGTGCTGTTATTCAGACTCATTGAAATGGCAGTTGGAAGGGATCTCTCTCTGAACGTCATCCAGCCCAACCTACCCCTCCAAGGGGAGCTATTTGGAATTGTGAGCTACTTTGGAGCTGGCCTGGAAACCTCTCAGGGTGAAGACTGCACATCTCTGTGCTAACCTGCTCCACCACCCTCCTGGGGAAGAAGTTTTCTTAATGTGCAACCTAAAGCTCACCAGTATCTTCATATAATTTGAAGTGACTTCTGAAATCACACCTTGCCTAGCTGAGATTTTCAGCACAACTCTGCCCTTGAGCAAGTGCTGAGCAAGAATCCATCAGTGGAAGTTATGCACCAGTGTGACACATCTACAGCTCTATCAGCTCACACCATGCAGACTAAGCTTCCTTCCAAATCCACCCATATGTAGTTCAAATAGTTTTGGAACATAAAAAAACAGTTTTCAACTTTATGAAGCTTTGAGATAAAAAGAAATTCAGGCTTTTATCCTACCATCTACATTTAGTCTCTCTTAGCTTCTGCAGCTTCTACAGAGTTTATCTTTCTCTCATGCTGCACCTTCTTTGGCTTTCAAGAACATCTGTTAACACTTCTGAAGGCTCAGAAATGATACAGCTCCATCGCTGCTTTGTTATGCAGGTGACAGCATCTGAAAGCAACCGAGATCTTTGTAGCTGCAGCAATGACATCAGCAGGGGATGGGTGAGGGGGAAGCAAGGGGTGGGGAGAGAAGGAGAAGCAGCAAGACAAGTTTGCTGCTACAAACATCACCTCTGTTTATGCAAGTTTTAATCGCTCTCAAGATAATACTGTTCTGCAAAACACGTGTTTTGTCAAGATCAAAGTCCTTGTGCTCTATGCAAATCTGTATGCAAATAACAGTTGAGCATTTAGCTCTGGCAAGAGAAATGCACACCATCCCTGTTCCTGAGAGATCACTGGTTTTTTTCAAAATAACAGCCAAGAGGCTATGCCTGAAGACCTTCAAACACACACAAAAGAAGGAAATTTAAGTTCTATGTTTTATGTAAGGTGAATGCATTATAAGTATTTCTGTTGCTACTGAAACAAGTAGCAAATATTTGCCAGGTCATACTCTCTTTTCGATTTTGGATGCCACCTCTGTACTGCAGAGTGAAATTCTCTTCATCCTTACTCATGAGGATGCATCACCTCCAGTTGATCCTACCAGACCCATTAATAAAAACCCACCCAGAGCAGAATATGTAGAACCACTTTTCCAGTTATTTATTCAGATGAGTAATCTTAAACAATGTTTTAAGGCAGTGTTCTTTGCATTTGAGTTTGTCTTCCAGCATTTTTGAAGTCTGTCTCTCAAGGGACAGATGCATAGCCTCTGCTGGGAGCACTATGCCAGCTGGAAAGATGACCACTTCCAGTGGCTTGTCATTCCCTCTGACAGCTGAGTTGCACTTCAGAACGATGCAGTCAGATGAATTAGGAAGCTTGAACAGCACTTACACACAGGTCTTTGCTGGCACAGCTAAATGTGATTTTCCACACTTGCAAAACAACTTCAAGTTTCCTCTCACTTCTGTTGCTGATTAACTCAGAACTTTTTGGTTTAGAAATTTGCACTTTGTTTCTCAAGTGAAAGATCTCACCATGTCAAAGCAGACGACAGATTCGTACCTCGATCCAGCAAGTGGGAAACAGAACCTGCACCCATTTGCACCACCTGAACCATTTTCACATTTATGACAGTTGGAAAGAAAAGCAACACTGAAACCCAAAGAACAGTTAATATATGCAGGAAAATCAGACGTTTCAGCTTTCAGTTCACTAATGAGAACTGACTGAAATCAAGGGTAAATTTTTTGTTAAAACCAACGTTGTTGCATCAGCCCAAAGCTCAGATCTTGGGTCTTAAAGACTGGTCTTCCACTTTATGTGCCACATGGCAATCTCCAGATGCAGGACAGCCCACAGCAGTACCACCTCCTGAATTCATTCTTAATTCTCATAGAGACATAACTAAGACATGATTTACAATGACCAGGACTTGAGCAAACAACAACCCCTTGAACCACTGTCAAATACCAAAGCAAAATAATCAAACTTGCAACCACGTGCATGGCCATATATGTCAAATCAAGTGTAAGACCTTTTTCAGTGGAGAAATATTTAGAAATAATTCATTTCAGGGGGAAAGGAAAAGAATGGATTTTCAGTTCCTGAAACAGCTTCAAATGTCATTTAAATTTAAAAGAAAACTCCATCAAGTCAGTTCTTCACAGGCAGAGTTCTTCTGCGTTACAGATTAACTACAGAGGCACTCAGACTCAGTATGGCTGTGCCAAACCAGCTCTGTCCAGTCAGGATTACAGGTTCAGGCACACTCCACACTTGGCCCCAAAGCTTGCTCTGGCTGAAAAGCTGCACAGATCACTCTGTCAGGCAAAGAAGCCTATGAGACACTGATGGAGCCTGTAAGGCCCTAAAATCCTGCACTGCTTCACCCAGCTCTGCAGAAAGCCTCTCTTGCAGAGCAGGTTGAAGTGTTCACCTGGCCCTGCACCCAGCCTTGCTTACAGCCCAGAGTCAACCTGAAAATGCCCATCTCTGCTGTGGACATTACCTGAGCTCCTCAAGGCCCACTAGTTTAAGAGAGTAGCAAAACTGAGGTCCCAGGTAGAGTTTGGAGAGACTCCACTCTAGGTCACAGCTGGACAACCACTTTTGCCAAGAGAAGTGCATGATGTGTTACAGTGCTTGCTAACCTTGCTTTTAGAAATCTTTGATAACCATTTCCTCACCATGATTATGTACTTTCCAATAGCATTATCTAAATCAAACTTCTCCAGCTTGATCTCTTTCCATGAAAAGACAAATGCAACAGTTCTGGCGACAATGGCGTGTGACAAAACTGAAACACCATTGTCACACACTCCTACTTCATACTACTTTTCAGTAAGTAGTTCAGAACAGACTGCACAATCAATTATAAATGCCACCTTTTATGATAATGGGGTTTTTTTCTTCGCAGGAAATCCAACTTTACATGCACAGACACCTTTCCTCCCAAGATGCATAAGTACAGGCAACATAATAAACCCTTTAAAATTATAACAATTGGTTGACAACTATTTCCATATGTACATTTGTTTTACATATTCTGAATAATGCAGTTTTTAAATATTCTTATTACAGTCATACAGATTGATAAAAATCTGATTTTAAGTGTTTCTTTAAAAGGCATTATCCATCAGAAGTACAGTAAAACAATTGAGACTATGCTTTACAGCAGAATAGCTGTTAATTTTTTTTTTCCCCTACTACAGGAAGATTTGGCAAAGTATTTAAAATTACATTTCCCTAGGGGCAAAGGAGAACTTTCATGATGAAAGAACTAGAATAATAAACGGAAAGTAAATAATCAGTCTCTTTTAGATTCATATCTTTACACACATATAATGAAAGCATTACAAGCAGACAATACTGCTTCAACTAGATTTTAAAGACAAGCACAAAGCACTTTTAACAAGACACAATTCGTTCCTACTTAATTATCATTCCTGGGTAAACTTTGTTCAGGGTTGGTTTTTTGTTCTGTTTTGCTTAACTCCTTCTGCAACCTGCAGGATGTGGCCTGGAAATCACCCCAGGTTAACTGACTCAGGGACACAGCACCACACAAACCACAGACCAAAGGCTTTACAGAACCCCAGGAATTTGCTCCAGGGATCTGCTAGGAAAAGACATTCCCTATCAAACTAAGAGGCAACTTGTTGGGGGTCTTACTGAACTGCAACAAAACTTCAGAAGACAATCCTCAGTTTGTATATCCTCATTTAAATTCTTCTTTATTTAAATCCTCCTCCTACTCAGGAGCAATTAAAACAAAAAATTTGTGCCAATGTAGGACTAGAGACAGAATTCTCCTAAGCACTTCTCCTACCTCTCTGGCATAACCAAATGAACATGACATTTGCCTTTTTTTTTTTTTTTTGCAACTAAACAAACAGTTGTTTATCATTGCATTTACTTCATACAGTTACCTATTTAATTATATCAAGGCAGAACTTTTACTTAATGCCCTTATGTATGAGTTTTCCCAAATGTTTTAGCTTATCCTTCCACTCTGCATGCTCACCTATTGAAGGGTTATACTCTCTCACCTCACTGAAGCCAGAGGCTGCAGGACAATAATGATAAACTCAAGAGGCTGTAATTCCTAGACTGTAATTTTTGATAATTTGAAAATTTACATTTCCAGAGGACCTATGATGAAAGCATTCTGGTGATAAAATAAGCACTCTGCAAGTCTCTCCTGTACAGCTGGAGGAGCCAAGGGACAATATTGCCTGAGTTCACAGAATCATGTGCTAATAACTAAGCCACACCTGGGGCTCCTGCACTTTGGGCTTCCAGGTCTCAGTTCACAAGAAGAGAGCCCAGCATCCCATCAGACACTGGAGTGCACTGGGACTTGCAATAAGAGGTAAGTCTGCAGGAAAATTAAAACAAAAATACTTCCATCATGGTAAAGGACTAAGAAAAATAAAAAAGTTTTCCATGTGGCTGATTATTGGAGTAAACAGCTCTGACACAGTAACTACCAAAAGCAAAATACTGCCCTTTCAGTCTTAAAACAGCAATTTACAATTTGCTGCTTCTGTGTCCAATTCCCCATATTACATTTAAACAGAAGTCTAACTTGGCAGCAGGTATTTTGGAGTTACACATTATTCCATGTGCTGAAGCCTGGGAAATTCAAATGGAGCAAGCTTTATTCTTGCAAGTTAAGAAATCAGAAGACTGAAATGGATAAACATGCTGCTGACCTTGTTCAAGCCTTCTAAGAGAGCCTTACCGATGAGATAGTCATCCATAAAAAAGGTCTCCTGGAAAACATGATGCTACTACTATTTCAGAGCACACAGATTCACAATTGTAGAAGTAAGCCTTCTGCTTTAATGATCTTCAAGTTTAGCCCATCACATAAATCTTAACACATTTCCAAATGTGTTACGTAAGCAAGGCAGATGAACCCAGAAATTCAGCACTAGTAATTCTCATGTGCCTGAAACTGATATTTTCGCAGTTAAAAACAGCACAGAGAATGTCCACTTTACACTCAGTTCACATCAGAACAGCACAAGTTCCAAGAAATGGCTCAAATATATACCTACCCCCCAAAAAAAGGCATGTAGCTTACAGACTTTTAGTTGCAAACTGTAGATCAAAGAGAGATTTTAGCTGAGGAATACAACAGGAAAAGTGCTTTTCTAGTATAGAAATAAGAAATTTTCTTTCAGGTTACAGATCAAAGCATTTTTTGGTTTTATACTTGCAATTCTGCCATATGAACTGCCAAACCTGCAATAAGGCAAAAAATATATTAAAATCATCTTGAGAAAAGTGTAGTAAAGCACTTCTTGCCTTAAAATTTCATTTAGCAATGAAGATTACCCACATCTTTCTAACATCTATCATGACCAAAGAACCAAAGGATGCCAAAGTGTCAGAAGGCACTTCTGAAATCAGTGATATGACAGGATTTTGAAAGATTTCTAGAGAATGTCCAACTATTTTAAAGAACACATTACCCTGAATAGAACAACTAACACCTATTTACCTGTGGCAGCAGGAAACAATAAAAAATTAGCATGGCTTGACACAAAAGGATGAGAGGAATGATGTGGAAGCCCCTAAGTCCCTGTGCTTGGAAACTACTGCTTCCTCTCCTGGCACACTGGAAAAGCAGGAAATGTGGGAAGTTACTGTGGGACCCCTTGAAGAAAAACCTGGCAGCTCCCCCCATTCCTGTGTGGCTACTGAGCAATTCCAATGCCCTGGTGAGCACCAGCCATGGACAAGGTGTAACTCCTTCACTTGATGCAACTCAGTCATTTCCAGCACAAGCCAACTCTGGACTTCAGTGTCTCACTGAATAAATGGATTGTCTTTGCAGGAAATACACAGCTGAAGTGGGCTGGCAAAAGACTAATTTTGGATAGAACTTCATCAGTTGGAACTTGTGTGCTTTACTAATGACCTGTTTTGTGTTTTTCAATTAGAGAACATTAGTGAGCTTAAGGAAATTATGCTCTTTCCTCTCCCAAATTTTGGGGATGTGGGAAAAACACACCAAATCAGGTAAGTGCTTCAGGCAGGCAAGAATCCACCCAAAAGCCATCTCCCAAATTCAAGCCCTTATTCAAGTCTCTCTTCAAATGAGTGCTCACAGCAGTTCCTGGGATTGCTTTAGTATTTCCTGTAGAGAATTTTCATATTGCCATTATAATCCCTATAGTGAGATTTTTAGTATTCTTATAAAGTTTTCTGTTATTTTGGGGTACACACAGACTCAGCAAGGTGTTCTGGTGTTAGAAACGACCAAGTAAAGTTTCTGAAAGTACATCCTTTCATATTTAAATCAGGTCTGTTTAAACTTTTCTGTTCTCCATGGACTATTCAACCCATTTCACATTTAAACTGAAGTTACAGCAACCTAAACTTGATTGAGTGTATTAATCAATACAGGAGCATAAAAACATCTGTGATGTCTAAAACTTCATATTAAAATAGGGATGAAGTGCAGCCTTATATATTCACAAGAAAAATGCAAATCACATCTGACTCTGAGGTCACTCTAAAGATACATCACAGCACCACGTTTTGCACCAAGTGTAAAATTGCCTTTTTTAGCCTGTATTGTGACAGGCATTTTGAGATTTCCTCAAGTGTGTTTGCTTTCTGTCTCTTGAGCAACAAACCATGTTGGAATATTTTCATTTGGGCTTTAATTCCCAGGCTAAAAACCATCCTGAGTTCAAACCAAAAGAAAAAAAAAAACCATTTTCAATCACACAAAAGGCAAAATTTCAAGTCCAACCTATCAAAGGGAAAATTAAATTTTATTTAAACAATCAACTGAAGGCTGGTATTTTCAAAAATATTTATGTATACAAAAATATGGACTAACATTTATGTAGACTTTTTAAATATCTTTAATGTAAAATAATTAATGGAAGTTAATCACGTGCACCTTTTGCTTCCTGAATACTTCTGACAAACTGATCCATACTGTATTACTTGCTTAAAAATGTGTATAGCTATACTTATGCTCCCAATTAATAAGGACAAATTTTATTTAAGACACTTGACTTTGGACAAACAACTTCTGATTTTTATGTAACACTCTAGTCATGAACTATTATTAAGAAAGAATAAATTAAAAAGATGAAGGATTAATTAAATCTACTCCACTGTAGCACTTATGTGCATTAAGCAGACTGGATCAGATTTCTTCTGACCAGGTATTGCACTGACTTAAATTTTAAGTAAGGATGCTCACAGTGCTGTATTTCTCTTTATGTCATTAGAAAACCTGCAGAATTGCTCACAACACTGTGAAATCCAAGTAATTGTGAAGTCATGACTATTAATTTCCAAAAATAAGCTTTTTATTATTCACTGAATGTCAATCACATGCCAGGAATTTTTAAATAAGTCCCAATATTGCAAACAGAGAAAACAAGCTTTTTTTGTTTAACGAATAATGATTCAGACACTTTCTTACAGGAGAGCACCCACACAATTTATCACCACTTTCATCTGTCATCCCACATGCTTGGCTTTTGCTCATATCAACATTTTTTTAAATGAATTCTTTTCACCCTAGTTATGATATCAGTTTTGCAATCATTAGGGCTAGCAAAAAGTCATAGAAGCTTCAGGTTGTTGATACAGGAAAACTGTACCATGTGTAAAAATGTGAATTTTTGAACCCAGAAGTCTTTTATCATTTATAACCTGCCTGAAAATCTTTCAACAGAAGTTATTATGCCACCAGTTTTGTAAAATGGTGAATAATCTATAGAGAAATTCATTAAATAGCTTCAAAAGAGAAGAAACCAGATCATGATTTTCAAGTCAACCTCTGATAATCAAATAAATATACAGCAAAGAGAACAGCACAGAGGAAATCAGTCATCACTCAGTCTTCCTCCCTTGATGATTTCACGTGATGAGATTTTTATCACTGAAGTAGTAGATAGTATTCTGCAAGAGAAAATACTCAAAACAACCTCCCAAGAGAAGTATTGCCTCTTGGTTCATTGCTACTATTTAGATGTCCTAATTTAACAGGGTCCCAGAACAGTATTTTTTACCAAATACTAACATGCTGTGTTGCAATAATTAACAGAAAAGCTTTATTAGAAAATTATTTTCATTAAAGCTGTCATTTTAAAACACTAAAAGCTACTAAAAGGAATTTACTATGTGCAATATTATCATATCCTGGCATCTCAGCCTGCCAGGGTGTGAAGAAAATGATATTGCACTAGAAAGCACAGAGGAACATCAGACTTTAGCAACATATGTACATTATAAGATGACTGCTCAACTTTGGCAGGAGCCAGACTAATGAAGGGTTCAAGGTAAGAAGTCCTCACCACTGTCAAAATAGAGAAGAATCCATGAGTTGGAAGAACCAACAGTCAAAGCCTCTAACAGCAGCTTATGTGATGAAGAAAGAAAAAGCCAAAAACTGTCAGGGAATATTGATTTACACATTATCCAAAACAGAAAATTACTCAAATAAAAGAAAAAATCAACTCCACAACTGCACAACACCAAGCCATAGTGTCACATCAGATTGCTAGAGGCAAGAGAAACATCAAAAGTACTGATTCTGAACTCAGCATCTGCTGGGGACACTGACAATTGGCAACTGTCAGGGTTCCACACAATGCTAATGTTTGTTATACACAGGAAAACATTTAAACAAAATTAACCTCTACCTACAAAACCTTTATTCAGCAACCCCATCTCAGGGGAGGCTTTAGCACCCAGCTCTAGGAATGGATTTGATCCTTCTCACTCCACTGAGTCTCTGCTGAAATCTGCCCCACCAAAGGGACCAACTGAGGCAAGTCTTGCTCATTTGATTATTTTTTATATTAAAATGTGAGCAGGCACAAATCCTGGCAGTCATGTTACTATTAAGGAAATAACTATCATATATTGCTTCCCTAGATTATATAGGTCAATTATTCTGCTTATAGTTGTTGAATGTGAAAAATGTAAACATCCCACAGAGGCCAAAGGAAGGCTCATGAGGGAATACAGGCATATGGAAAAGAGATATATTATACTAGGTCACTCTGATAAACAGAAATAATTGGAGAAAAAGATGAAAACCTTCTGTGACACATGTATGGTATGGGTGTCATTTTGTCAGATTTTCCTATCCCAAGAAGAAATCAGCAAGTCTGCTGGAGAGTGGGTGTTCTGTGGAATGAATCAAAGGTGTCTAGAAATGGCAATACAGAAATCTATCAAAAAACTTAACTTTTCTGAAATATGCTACAACTAAAAGAGGAGAAACTATGCACAAGTGAGACTCTAGTGGGCGTCACACTCTTCATTCCAAAAACACAATTAACTTTTCATTCATATCCTGCCAGGAGCAAAAATCTTCTCAATGTTATCTACTAGTTGTTATAGTGGGACAAATATCAGTGCTCTCTTTCTCTAGTTTTGAAACAGCTTTGATATAATTGAGAAAGGATCACTGATTTCTGCCACCTCCCTGCACCATGTAGTCAGCCCCCAACCAAGGGCAGGGATACTGCACGCTCTGCAGCCTTTCATTACAGAAAATCAAGGGACTAACATAATTTTGTAAGGAGCCCCTATGCTTGGAGGAAGATCAAGGAATGTAAAGAAGTAAGGATGAATTTCAACCCAGTCCAGTTCTTGGGAGGACAGAATCTATAAGGGCTCCAGGCCAGCCAACCCAAGCCTGGGCCAAGGGAGTCAGTCAGCAATCCATGGAACATACATTACACTGGCAGAGGGCTCAGACTTTGCTAACTCACTTAGAGCAGCAGCAAGACAATGGCTCTGCTGGGTAATTAGCACTGAAATTGCACCACAGCCTATGGCACCCTAGGGCTAGGAGGTTTCCAAATTAGTGAGGTGGTTTTTTCCATTTTAGTTTCTGCAACAGATACAGCTTATGATTTTACAAACAGGATTATTTCAATGAAGTCAGCCACCAGCTCAGATACAAATTAGAGCTGACCAACTGTTTGTGTGCTCACCATGGATCTCAACATGCTACATGTCCAAACATGCCCCACACAACTCAGCTATTCACTACATTAATTTCCAGGGGAACATCAAGCTCTCATTTCTCCTTCTCCCTCCAAGCATTCCATGGAAAAGGCTGCTTCTCTTCATGAGAACACAATCACTCTGCACGTCTATAAATAATTACGTGAACATGATTAGATAAGTCCCCCTCTTCCAGGATGACCCTCCTGCACAGTCCATTTTGAGTAAGTCAAAGAATCACAGCTAAATATTTACAACACTGGCAGTATTTGCCAAAACAGTTTAGATGTTTCATAACTAGAAATAAACACCTAAAAGAAAATTTGGTAATCATTAGAACAGATTTATTCTATGGGTTTATGTATCTCTAGAATTTGCAACAGTGCACCAAGGGAATCATGATCATCCTGTTATCCATAGGCAACTAATCACAACCAACCAGTAGAAAACACTTCAAGTTTAATATTAATAAATTAATAAAGCAACTCATTCTCTAACTGCTATGTGTAAGGGAGCATAACAAAAACTTGTTAGCCCCCAAAAACACCTCTGTAATTGAATGGTTTACCAGAAGAATTATTAGCCTGTATTAAACTGTATGTAACACAGATAATCACTTTATCAACTTTTCCTTTAATTAAACCTATATTTTTCTTTTATTTTTGACCTAGTGAACAATGAGGACAATGCTGTAATTCCCTAGACAGCCAAATACTTTAAAAGAACAATTCTTGCTTGAATTTTTCTTCAGTACATCCTATGTTAGCTTTTAAATTCTTCTCTCTAAGTCTGCAATTTTGTGCATGTAGATGTTGATAGCAGCAAGCAACTGAGCTGTGCTCCTCACTCCCCTTAGTTACACACACTGCACTGGAAACACAGAAATACTGGTTGGGCTGACAAGGTTCAACCCAGACTAGCAGAAAGCTCTTCTGAAGAGAAGACCACATTGCCTTTGCATTTTAACAAATCCCACACTGATCATGACCTATACAGTGTATACAGAGAGAAACTGGATTTTTTTAATTGTGGAAAGTATTTAACACACAGCAGTAATATACACATATTCTATTATTGTTTGTCTCCATGACAATTCCAATATGAACTGCAAACTCTGAATTATTCTAGCTCTTCCTGAAGCAGGAGCATTATTAAGCAACTAAACAGTCCTCCTTAATCTAATTGCACAAGTTAGAAATTCAATTTTCCATTTACCTTTTAGTTGTTCACATTAACCTTTAGACCCCCTAAATGAGAGAACATGTTTTTAAACTAAGAGCTGCTCAGTACTATGGGGGCATCAACCCTGCATTTCAGTACTGCAAAGCCAAAAAGATTACAAATGCTTTCTGATTAAGGCTTAATTTTTTAACTTTGGGAATAAGTCAATCTTTATTTAAATTTAAATCTGCGATGTATTCACTCCTCATTTCTAAGATTTTTCTCCATCAGCAGGTTCCAGGATGGATTAGTTTAATTAGCAGAGAAACAGAAATGTCTTGGATGTCTCCAAATTAAGATACTCTACAATACATGACTTTCAATATTTACTATCAGAGCATCAAACTCCACCATTCAAGATACACTTTTGTCCTGCCTAGATTTCTCATGTAATTATGTCTCAAAACTACAGCACTGTCAATTTTTAAGAGTTATGAAATTCTCATTATATTCAGTTATTTGTAGTGGCATAAATACACAATCATATCCTCAATCATATCCAAGCAACCAGTAGAAAAGCAAATGAACTGCATGAGTACAAGGACATTTTGCACATAAACATGTATTTATCTTATATTTATTTATATACTACATATACATATATATAATCAGCAATGCCCCACCATAACTAAGATACCCAAGAACATGTCAGATCATCTACACAAATTATAAACTGACTGGACTTGAACTCAAAATTAGAGAGAAACACTGAAAACATTGGCATTTTCATAAAGATAATTGTCAAATCAGAACCACAACTTTCTAGACCAGCTAAATGTTAGTAAAATATCTGAAGACAAAGAAAGTATCACATGCAAAGCAACTCAAATGGAAAAACAATGCAACACCCTCTCATCTACACATAACATTTTGTTCATGTCATACTCTTCAAAATCAACTTCTAAAGGAATTTTTCTGGAATAACAGTTTCTCATTAAAGCATTTCATATCTGAGTTAGAAAACAAACAAACAAATAAGTAAATAATTATAATCTGTGTCTCTAGAACAAGTGAATAGCCACTAATTCAACAACTATAAATATCAGTTGCACAAGCAAGGGACTAAAACAATGCAAAAATTGAGCACCCCCCATATTTGTTTTCTAACTATTCTAAATGTGTTGACCATTGGAGTCTACAGTGAATCAAGAAACAATTATTTCAAACAAAATTAATGCAAGAATTATGAGAAATAATAAGGCAATAAGGTAATTTTTAATGTAATTCCTTTAGTCAGATACACATTCCAAAACTATTTCAGATACTTAAAATTCTCAAAAGAAACCATACCTGATACTCTTCTGTTGTATCGGTTAACAACTGGAGCTGGAAAAAAAGGAAAATAAATCAAAATTACACATTTGTATTTATTATTACAAAGTAGAATGAATGAATTGAATAATCATTATATACTTTTAGTATCATTTTGTTCTGAGTACTTCATGCTTTCCTACTTTTCTTCCCTTCAACAGGTAATTCTATTTTCCCTGATACAACCTGTAACACATCCATTCCATTCTTTAAATATTTAAGAATTAGAGAAGCCTTTATACCCCATCAAAGCACATGCATCACAGAGCCTGGCTTATTAAACACCTGCCACAAAAATCTTAATGACCCCATCATTTCTTAGAAGTTAGAAACTTTTGAGTTTCTCAGCACCACCAGAATACAGAGAACAATCATTTTTTAGCAAAGACAGAAGAGTTCAGCTTCTTTGGAGCACTTACAACCACCCTGCATCTACATGAAAACACAAAACTGAGAATAGCACCAGAAAAATAAGATCAAAATTATTATTGTGCATTTCTTTTAAAAAATAAAGGAAATCAAAAGAGGTTGGAGGGGAAAGGAATAATCAGGCTAATTCCTTAGAGTTTTCAGCCAAATCTATCAACAAGGAGACAATGCTCAGCTTCAAAAGAAGCTCAGGATTGAAAGCAGGATTATTCTGAATTTTACAATTTAGATCTAAACTTCTGTAGTATGACATAATCCTTATAAAAATAACACTGACGTGGTGTTTCATACATCAAGCTTGAAGAGGTTCAAAAACACTGAATAATAAACCTGAGAATTCAAGCAACTTTCTCTTCAAACCTTTAAGC
This sequence comes from Notiomystis cincta, assembly GCA_013398075.1. Lineage (NCBI taxonomy): Eukaryota > Metazoa > Chordata > Aves > Passeriformes > Notiomystidae > Notiomystis > Notiomystis cincta. The sequence goes on along the minus strand of VZRX01015810.1, from coordinate 117,008 downwards.
AATTTATGACAGCAGCAACCCTTCCTGCAAATAAGGGCAGGATGTATCTCACTTGCCAAAAGACACCATGGATGCAAGTTCACCTCACCTCAAAGGGAAACAGGCACTGGGAATACAGATCCATTCAGGTTTATTAAACTCATGCAACTTCCTGATCTGAAAGTGTTCATACATTTTGCCCTGTTCTTAACTTTTCCTCGTGGCTGCCAGCACTGACACAAAACTGCTCTGGACAGTGATTTGCCCTGTAACAGTGTAGTCACTCTCATCTCCAGTAGTTACTCTAGTTTGAGTAACTACTCAAAATTGGTCATTTTGGACCTGAAGAAACAGGAAAACTCACTATTTTTATCCAGAGACCCCGTGAAATGCCTCCTAGTTCTCTAAAGTTTTGAAGAATGAGAGGACCAAAACCAATTAGAGTTCAGTTTCCACTACAAAGTGATTTATTACAAAAGAAAATACTAAGTTCAAAACATAATTTGATAAGTTTGCTGTACAAGCACCTCATAAATGTCATAATAGTTTTAAGTAAATGTTTAACTAGTCTCATGTATGGATTTAGATACTTTTAATCAACACCATTAGTGAGTAAATACATTATATTTCAGGCCCTATCTTGCACATACAGAATTTTTTCTCCACTTTACAACTTCTACACCCATTTCTTGCTCCTATTTCAGAATTCATCATTTTCATCTCTTTGAATAGAATTAATATACTACAGAACTCCCTGGCATACTTTGGTTAACTTAGAAAAAATCCAACAACAATGGCTTCTTTTAGAATCTTGATTATTTTATCCCATAGCAGGGTTCAGTGTCATCAAAACTGCATCAAGTTTTCCAGTGTTAAAAATGAGAAAAACACATAACCTTTTAAGGGCAGTTAAGAGAGTACCATTATTCTGCCTCCACAAAGCTTTTAAGATTAAAATGATAGTTTGCATCTCTTACACCAGTGACAGTTCTAACATGTATAAAATTCACTTCTGTGTGTTGTCAGATGACTATTTTTATGCTAAAGAGATAAAATCTGACATTTCCTAGTAGAGAAGTGGGTTTTTTTTTCCTTCTGGCTTACCAATGAAAAGCTCCCTTTGCTATTTTCCTGTGACTATGTTCAGTATTGCACAGTCAGTATAGCCACTCCTATGCAATCCTTGTGTTTTGCCATTAGAAAAACGTGAAGGAAAAGCCTGGCATTGAGCACTGGTAAGAGAAACAACTCCTGAAAATCCCACATTGGTCTGTGGACAGATTCCAAAACATTAGATGGGGCAGAAGGGAATAATACATTTACTGTTAACACAGCCTACTTCCTAGACTGAGCACTAAAGGGCACCGAATTTAAAACAATACTGATGGAGACACCAATAACAACCTCTCACACCAGAACAGCCCTGAGAGCACAACTCTGCCTTCACTGTGACAAGAACCCAGTGAATCCAGCACGCTGCCCTGTAGCACTCAGAGATCTGGGATCTACAAAAACAGGATTAAACTGCTGCTTTGAAACAGGAAACAATTCCCTTTTTTTATCTCCAGCTAGAACTGCCCCCCTGCCCCACACACTAATGGGCCACAGCTCAGTTTAACAAAGGGCCGTGTCTCTGGTAATGACACGAATGTTTGTATACGTTAATTGCAGAAACTATAATGAGATTAAAAGATTTTGTAGTGAGATGATTGCATTGTAAACTCTCCATTATGTCAAACCTCAGGTGCAGCAATATTCAAGTTCAAAATGCCTCATACCTTTGGCACAGCTCCTGCCTTTACTTGGCTCATGGGAACCAAGACACAGTAATTGGGTAAACACAACAAAAACTGAGGTAAATTAAACCATTGTACCAGAAGAGAGCAAAACGGCCCAATTTCCTCCCTGGCAGCCAAAGGCAAATGATTCTGGCAGTGGAAAGGCAGATCAAGCTGTGCATTCCACAGTTTTGCCAGAACTGACTCAGGACAATGATCCTACTCTACTGTTCAAGAAAAATCAGGAATGTCTGCTCAAAATATATGTGTTCTCCATGCTGTGAGGAGGCACAGAGTGAAATAAGCACTAGATAAGAACACTTAACAGGCTGCTTCAGACTGAAAAACCTTTCTTCCTCAAAGGTATGTCATTACATTTATTTAAGAAAAAATATTTTAATAAATTGCATAAATAGATCAATACTGTACATTCCATTACTTAAATTCAAAAGTGTACCTTATATCAAACAGCAGTAGTGCCATGCAGTTAGTGGCTACTACTAACTCTAGTGGCTCCATTTCATTGGGTTTTCTCACTTGAAAAATTAGGGATGTAAATCAGACACTGGGATTTATTTTTTAAAATATTTTCCATAAGTGACAAAACAGGAATTTCTCCAATATCCTTCAGTTTGCTTTGGCATTGAGATTTACTTTGAAATATCTGATGCTCACTTGTGGCTTACTGTGTTTAACTTACAAGAGTTCTGGCTATGGTTATAAGCATGTATAAAATACAGCTCCATCGGTGAAAAATGGGCAGAGATATTACTTTTTTTACTGTTTTCAAACTAAACCAACAATTATAATATTTAAGGCAAACAAGTGACAGTAAAACCACTCTTTACAATTAGACCTAAAAGCATGCTCTTCCTACAGTGTGTGGGCTCCCTTCTCTGTCAGTGACTTTGAAAAGTGACTGGTAAAGAAACACCATCAGGCTTTTTTAGATGTACACTACTGCCATAACAGGGAAAGTGTTTCTCTACACTACTCACAAGCCTGAAATGAACAGAAGTACAACCATCATTCTCTCAGCTACTGCTACCCACTTCTTACACATCCTAAGAACATTAAATTCTTACAGAAAAAGACAAAACTCAGAAGATCAATTCAGGGCCACAGGAAAAAAAATTCAGGGACAAACAAAGGACTGGCATTCCCAGCATGACAGCAGAGTATTAGGTGTTACTGCTCTGTACTGGACACCTTGAAAACTTAATTCTCTTTCTTCACAAGCACTTTGCCTTTTACTGTGATCCATGAACATGTCCTAATTACAGCTAGGGTAAAAAAATTTCCACATGACTGTTTGTGATTCTGAATACAATTTATAGCAGCACACTAAGTTAAACGATTGTGCACACAAATATTTAATACAGATCTTTTGTGTAACTCTAATCAACAGTTTTTGAAGGTTTCCTGATGAAAGACAGAAAAGCTCATAGTAGGTGGCATAAACTTAGTACAGTACTCAGAGTTCAAAGAGCATAGGCATAAAATGCCAGCTTTATTAAAATTAAGTAGCACAAATCAGCGATTTACAGAGTACTTTCCCATTGAATCATGGCACAAAATCATCCTATGTGAAGAGAGACAAAAAGAGAAACAGAATGTAAACTGTTCTAATTTAACAAGTCAATTAAGTTTATCCAAATAACACATGAGTTGACACTCTAAACCATTAAAGCTGAAATACCAGAAGCAGAGTGGAGTATAAATGTGAGGCGTGACTGTCTCTGTGGAATGTTATATCAAGTTACGATAAGGAAGTGGCAGACTACAGCTGTCAAACTGTTTTTCTACACACCAAGATGTTAATGGACCTATATAAATAGGAACCATCACAACTCTGAGAAAACTCAGATTTTAAGTATCAGCTTTTTAGGATTCCTGGCAATTAAAAAGTAATGCTAGAGCAGAAAGAACTTTCATCATCAGATATGCAACTGTACTTCAACAAATACCAATCTGAACCTTTTTTTTCAACAGGTAAGTAAAACAACAGAGTTCCCTGTGACTGTTACTAATATAATAGTTATGTATCCATGATTTCCTTCAGGATGTCCTTGCTGGATAGTGGCAAATTCACACTTACCCCTTCTACATCTCTGCTTTATAAGGTGGGGACCACAGGTGGGGCTACAAACTACTTAGACTTTTTCAGAGCTCTGGAACCCAAGAGCTCTCCTCAAGGCTCCTCTCAGAAAAGCAAAACAGAAACAGACCAGAGTTTTACAGACACCCTTTTATTTTTCCTTCCACTCCTCTGTCCACCACCCCCCTCAGAGGAGGATGGAAACTCAGAACCCGGTTAGACAGGCAGGAGAGACCCTGATGGTGTCAGCTGAAGCATGCCAGACATTTGGAGGAAGACAAAAGGTCAGGGAACAATAGGGAAGAAGTGAGTTTTCAGAGAACAAATGGAGCATAGAACAGTAAAAAAATAAAAAGGTAGAAAAATGGAAACCATGATCCACGACTGGGTACACACAGGCTTTGCTTTTCTGTAAGAGACTTTTACACCTATTAACATCTCTTAAGTCAGAAAACAATAACAAAAATTACATTGCTATTAAACATTGTTTTCCTCTCTGCTGCTGTAAAAATAACAGACATATAGATACCTTGTTATTTCTCAGTATTGAAAAACAGCTGTCATCAACAGCAAGAGAATAAAACATAAAAACAAAGTTGCAACACATCCTTGTCTCCAACTTAACTGATTTTTTTTAAATTTCGATGAACAAATTACTGACACAAAATGGAGAAACACCATCTGAAAGCCTCATTTTAGAAGAGTCTCTGACCCTTGCTTTCCAAGTATTTTAGAACCCCTCTTATAGAAAGAATGTAATAACTTCTGCAAGAAAAGGTTAAGTCAACAAGCAAAGCATTTATGTCAGTCAAAGAAAGATGTTTATGAAGTTAAAGCTGTTGTGAATTTTGATTTCTCTCTTTTTCGGTTCTTAAATACAATAGAAAAATGAATACTCACTCTAGAATGGACAGACTTTAAACAGCTGATAAATTAAAGAAAGAAATCATTGCTTGACTAACTGAAAGGAATCGAGGTGAATCTCTGGTTATGATGGTACTTCTTGACTAAGACTTTAAGAGTTTTGTTTGTTTTTAAATCAAAGATCCTTTTTTCCAATGTATCACTATTTCAGTATTCCCTTTCCACAACTGAACCTGAACAATCATGCATGGTACTGTTTTCATTATGTTTCTCAGCAGATAATAATTCTCACAAAAAAGTACCATAAGCCTGCTCTCAGAATTCAGGAGTTCATACTGAAGTCTTACTGAAGCCTCAGTCCAGGAGAACAAATGCCTCTCTAGCAGCACTTCACATTATCTGACATTGCAGTGGCATGACCGACACAGCCCTCTCCTATTTCTTGCTGACACTTCTCAGATCAAGGCAAACACAGCACTTTTTTTTTTTTGGTGTTGATTTTTTATGAGTGTAATCTATGTTATGAAGATCAAAGAGATAGCAACAAGGCATGCACTTGCTTTACAGACCTGAAATTAGAAAAACTCCCTGTGCTGAGGTACAATCTTTGCTAAAAGGACACATTTCACAATGATTAAAGATATAACCATGTGCTGATATTACAACAGAGATTGTCAGGGGCTGAAATTAAAGACTTGGGAATGTTTTCGAGTATTAGAAAGACAAATCTATGCACTGCACAGAGAAAGAAGGATGCTGCAAAAAACCAGGAGAGTTAAGAAGCAAGCATTGAGTTAAGAGTTAAGAAGAGTTAAGGAGAGTTAAGAAGAAAGCATTGTCAGAAGAGGCAAGACACTGGAAGGTACAGCAAAGCAAGTGAAAAAGGGAAATTTGCTTGGGCTTTAGCAGTAGGCTTAGAGAGGAAGGCATTTCAGAGAGAGGGAAGCTAAGAAGTCACATTAGTAATATAAGAAAATTTAAGCTTACAAACCCAACATTAAGTATATGATAGAAAGAAAAATCTTAAATATATTTAAATGTGACTTTCACAGGGATTGTCTGACAATGGAAAAGCCAGAAAGGGTGAAAGATGAGAATGAGACCACAGAGAAACAGAAACATCACAGCAAGAAGTAACTGCAAGTTTCCTTAAAATAAATGCTTCATACAGAAAAAGACAGTGGCATCTTATCTCAGGAACCAGGAGGCATCTCCCAACCAGTAAGAAACAGGGGCAACCCACTCCCATGTCCACAGGCAGTGGCAGAGAGCAGAAAGCTTCCTCCTTTCCCAAAGCTCTTGACTAACTCTTCCTGTCTTACCAGCTCTGCTTCCAAAGCTCACCTCTTTATTTACCAGTCTCCTGATCCACCAGAGATCAGAGATGGATGAGGCAGGAGGAGTAATACCTCAGGGTATTTACGATATTTGAAACATAATGAAGACAAATTTTGTCTGAAATCTTTTCATTAGAAACTGCAGAAGTGCTGTTTAAAGCAACATTTGACTCTGACAAACACAGTTCTTTTAAAGCAACACTTACTGTATTTCAACTGTTTTTTTACTATGGTTTTGACTTCTAAGACTGAACTCCATATCCTCATACCTTTTAAAACATCAAACCCCAAAGACCTGTGATCAGATTTTTATCCTGTGCCTAGCTGTAACGTGCAGTCATTGTTCTATGTTACAAACTAACACTAAAACCTCTTTCAGGTTATTTGGAAAGCTGAGTTCCACCAAACATATTTGGAAATCCTGGAGATAATTCCTAAGTGAGTCATAAAAAACGTCATTTAACTATATCTAGCACATCCGTCTATTTTTATTATTTCCAACTGCATCTCTTGCATAAATCTCTTTCTACAAAATAATTAATTGTATACAGGTGAATGCAATCTGAGTAAGCTAAAAGATGTGAACAAGTCAAAAAAAAAAAAAGAAAAAACCAACAAAAACAACCAACCAACCACAAACATAAACAAAACAACCCAAACCTGAGACAATTTTTTATATATTTCACTAAACTTACATTCCATCACAGCACAGAGCCACTCCTAAGTACAAGTCTAAGGCACGTAAGTCATTGCTCCAAAGAGAACAGTCTCAGTCAATCCTGATCTGCCACTGGAATCAAGGGGACTTGTTTTTCCCTTTTCAGAAGCCTAATTAAAAGCCCCACCACTATTCTGAACATCTGAATGCATTCAACATTGTAAAAACTAACAAGAGCAAGAACTGGAGGCCTCTCTCAACAGGAGGTTAGACTCACCAGGCAAATCCTAAACTCTGCCCTAAGTGAGATGGTCCCCACATCAGCCATCAGATGTCAGATGGACATCACCATCCATCAAAACCAGCTGCAGTCAGGTCCAGACACAGCTTTCTCATCCTGACAGCGTTGTCCTCTCCCAAGCCTCATGTGCAGCTCTGTTCTCAGTTCCAGTGTGGTCTGTATTTTAAAAACACTCCTACCCAATTAAAGTTATCCTCAGGAATAACACACAGTCAACTTCTCTGAAAGTAGGCATGTATCAAATAAATACCATCAATGAAGCCAGGAGCTTTTTCTTAACAGCTTGGACAGTAACTTTGAGAGAAATATTAGCCAGGGAATATAACATACAAATATAATCCAAATGCAGATCTGGGGGGAAATCTTCCTAAGGTAATAGGGATAAAGTAAAAATGCTATCACTGGCACTGGCTTCAGTGTTTACACAGCCCCAGGGATAAGCAAATGTAAACTTAAGTTTGAAAAGAGTGGAAGACAAGCATGCCACAGCACAAGTGAAGCAGTGCACTGGCTCCATGTATTTCACACCTCCTGTCACTGCCTTTTCTATAACCTCCTCCCTCTGTACACTCCCCTCACACACCTCCATTCTGCCCCAGAGGAAAAGACAAATGGAGCTGCAAAGAGGAGAGGTACAAGTCCCACACCCACAGAAACCCTTCCACTTTCAGTTTCCATACCACACTTACCCTGCTTGTTTTTAAGGCCTTCTATGCTATTCCTACTACCACGGCTTCTCTTCGTGGACTGCCATGAAAGAATGGTAAATTCTTCAGCAACTAATCCACACTTCCCCAGCTGGATTGCTGCTCTCTTCTGGCAGTTAACTTTGGGGTTGCAGTGCACCACTGATGTTCTTGTCATTCTCTACATTCCCCACTTTTGTTCTATCCCTCCTGTGCAGGATACACTTTTTCTAATACACTGCACAGAACACCTGCAAATCCCAGTTAAATACACACACATCTATATATACTTTTACAGAGCCTCTTCCAGTAAGCAACTCCTCAAAAAACTCATAGACATCCTACATTTCAACTGTTCTGTCCTCTAGGCAGAGGCATATATTAAGGCCTAGTAAATGTTGCATGTGTTCCTAATATTTTTCTAGGTACATCTGGCATTTGAGAAAACTTCAATGCAGCATAATGCTGTATATTTATTTGAATGTATAATGAAGAGTTGATTTCCTCCTATATGTAAAGAAAGATGATGATGATGCACAGCTATTCTTGTGGGTTAGCAATGAAAAACAAAGAAAAAAGAAAATTTTTGACTGCCTATTAGTTTTCACCAGAAACACAACCTTAATTTTAAATTCACTGCATTGTATTTTAAAGAGATTCCATCTGCTCTGTCTGTAGTGCACATTAATATTCAGAAGACATCTGCAGTGTGCAGACCAAGCTTTTAATTGGAATCATGTCACAGCTACCATCACACAACACTGAATGTAAATGTTGGCTATCTGCACTTGGCAGCTGCTTGGCAGGCTCAGTATAAAGTCCTACTGAGACTGATAGTGTCTTTAAATAATGTGGTATCAGGATATAAAAGCTATCTTGAGAAATCAAATATTGACTATCATATCCATAACTAATATCATTTACTAGCACCCTAAACTACATATAAGCAAAATATGGTTCATATTCTGCCATAATTTTCAAAGAGAGAACAAATTGATACAACTGAACACTCACATCTTTCTCTACAATAGATACTAAAGCAAATTTAACTTGTACACAAAAGGAGACAATGACAACTGAACTTCAGTGCAACTGAAATGGTGTAATGAAGCTTAAAGCATTTATAAAATCCAAAACTCAAGCACTGCTAGGACATAAGAACACCTGAATAAAAATTCAATTAACAGGTGCACTCAGTGAATTCAGATACTTTCCTACAATGTCAGACTAATTATTCTAGAATGAACAATATAGTTACCTTTTCTTGGAATAAAAAAAAACCAACCCTGAGTCAACAGCATTATCATTTGCTTCAAATTCTTGCCAAACCATGGTAACACAAAATTACATTTTCCCAGTCACCTGCATATTTTCTGCTTGTACTGTACTGTAAGTTTCTGAAAAATGGGGCAGTGAGCAGCAATCTAGAGAGAGAAAACTGTATGAGTGTGTGTGCAGGTATATACACACAAACCAAAGTTCTGTCAATACAAACAACTTGTTGTTACACTGACAAACTGATCTTAGATACACTGCAAGAAATTTCAGTCTAATCAGTATGTAAGAATGACAAAGGAACTCTAAGAACAGCAACACTTGCTTTCCATGAAATGCACATTTCCTTGGGGAATTTATATTCCACCACCTTTGCTACAGCTCTGTGATAAACACAAATCAAACCAAAACTCAAGACTACAAGGCATTAAGGTACACAGTTATGCTGCCACAAAAATAATTATTCAAGTAGAGGCAGCATCAGAACAGAGTCATGATCCAGTGCCCTCCTCTGATAGACTAATTGGATTACTGGATCCTCTTAGCTTCAGAGCAGCTCCCAGCACAGATAAGGGAATTACACAGAAGGGGAAGGCACCATTTTTTGTGTTCAGGGCATACATACATGCTCAGTCTCAAGCCTGTACTTGCAGATCTGCCATCATTTCAGAACACATTATATGAAAAGGTAGAAAAGTAAAGAAAGTGACAAAGCAGAGCTAGGTTTCAGTCCTAAACCTGAGAGCACAACAAACCTATCACTGACCACTGAGTGTAGCAGCACTTTCAATCTGTGTCAATCCCAAGGAAAAAAAGAGCCTTTTTCATCAGTGATGTGCAGCTGATCTGCTTAAGTATGGACTAGAACAGAAAGGAAAAATTAGCATGGGCAGTTATGGATGAGATGCAGCTTAAGAAGCTTTTCCTTTTGCCTCTTAGCTATTTAGTCTCAGACAAAACAGGATGGAGTCACTCTCAGAGTCAGGTGTATCTCACATGACAGTATGAAACAACTGTAACTGAACTACTTCTACAAAAGAGCATTTTAGAAGAAAAATATGGAACAGGAGATTTGAAGCTCAACACAAACAATCAGCAGCATGGAGAGGGCCTGGTGTTTCATACACCCAGCAGGCACATTACACAGCTGTACCTGCCAGGTCAACCTGAGTTCAGGATTGTTTAATTATAGGTATCTAGGTAGATTTTAAGAATAGCATCCTATAGGTAAAAGAGGCACATAAAAGCCCACAGTTCTTTGCCTGGTTCACTTCACATTTCATTACCAATTCCTGCTGACACTACTGATTTGAATGATGAAACTCTGTGTGTTTTTACATAAGACAAAACTGCAATAGGTTGTGCTGTCATCTGATTTGATCTGAATAAAAGAGCAAAAGGAATTTCAATCAAGTGTCACTTCAAGCTGATTCGGAGCTTAATCTCACACATCCACATCTAATGCAAGGCATAAGGACACCTGTATGTGCCAGGCAAGGTGTGCTGGTTCTGGGGTATCCTGAAATTCTGAACAGCTTTTGATGCAACATTGCAATGTTGAGGGAGAGGGTCCTTCCCTTCTACTCAGCCCTGGTAAGGCCACACCTGGAGGAGTTCTGTGTCCAGTCCCAGGCTCCCCAGCACAAACTCCCCAGACTCACAGACATACTGGACAGAGTCCAGCCAAGGGCCATAAAGACAATGAGGGGACCTGGAGCATCTCTCGTGTGAGGACAGGCTGAAAGAGCTGGGACTGTCAGCCTAGAGAAGATAAGGCTCAGAGTTCTTATCAATACCTGAAGGCCACTGAAGAACAATGGAGGCAGTTTCTCCTCACTGGCACCCAGTGACAGGAGAAGAGTCAATGGCCACAAAGTCAAGCACAGAAAGGCTCCATCTGAACAACACGAAACACTTTTTTACTGGCATGAATTGCCCAGAGAGGTTCTGGAGTCTCCATCCTCTGAAATACTTAAAGGCCATCTGGATGTGGTCCTAGGCAACCACTCTAGGCAGTGCAGCTTCACAAAAGGGGTCAGGCAGGATGACCTCCAGAGGCACCTTCCAAACTCAACCATTCTGCAATCCCACAAAGATCCTCAACAGCTCATTAAAATTCATGCTTTAGTTCCCGTTTAAGTTCTGATGGCCAGAAGGCAAATAGAAGGAAAATTCATCTGCAGGTATATGCATCTAGTTTCAGACATCCTTTTACCAGGTAGCTAACTATAAATTCTGACACAGCCACTACACAGATTTCGAGCTGTTGGGGTTTAATTTGTTTGGCTGGGTTTTATTAAAGGGAGAATGGTAGGAGAGCAAGGCTGAGAACAGCCTGGGCTTCTACAGGTTCTTACTATGGGTACATTCTTTGTAACTGCAAACTGAGCAATTTCTTGGCATTTTTAAAAATGTTCAGTGTTGACACTACTGCAATATACCAAACTAGTTCTTATTCTAATAATGCCACATAAAATGTCCACATCCAGGACAAACCTCAGCAGGACTATCAGCCAGCTTAGCCAGTGTCACAAAAAGCATCTGTTATCAGTTGATCACTGCTTTCTAGGATTTAGCACTCTATCCTGCACAAGTAATCACCTCTGAAGACTCATTCTTGCCTGAACAGTCTGTACATGACCTTTCTCAAACTAGTCTTTCCCAAAAGATCAACAATTTAAAAAGCTGGCTCAATTCTTCTGGAAGTCTGATTTTTTACAGTTTTGGGGTTTTTTTTATTAAGTGCCTAAAAAAAACTGATGATGTGTTATTGATTTGCGAAATTTTAAAAAATTCATTCAAAGAACTAGTGTTCCCATATGTGATATGTTAAAAGAATTGCAGAAAAAAATGTGTAATATATCATACCACATTTTTTTAATAACCCAAACCAGAAAACATTGGTCAGTTGCTTAGAAGTTCTATATATACTTGGAACTGATTTGCTTTCTGGTTTAAAAAAAAAGACAAAATAACCAACACACCAAAAGCCCCATACCAACACACAACTTGTGTCCTTGCTATATATAGATTTATCTACACTAGTGATAAAAGAGGTACACTGGAATCACAGGATTTTCTGCTGTAGTGAGAGCTTCAGTCACAGCACTGGACACCAGGGTTTCTGCCTTGCTTTCCCTCATCACCAAGGTGCAGGATCCTCCATGTGAGCACAACTGACTCTACAATTCATGATCCTTTTCCTGTCTGGTGCTTTTCTAGTGACAACAAAATGTGAATTGCACCCAGTGCTTCCACGCTTCTCCAGCAACCAGCCCAGCCTGAGCTCTGCAAGAAGGTGACAGCCAGAGGACTGAGGGGTGACACAAACTCATCAGGGAGAACATACACAGGAGTATGAGGTATTCTACAGAAGCATCATTAACATCTCTGGCAATTTTCTGATATTATGAGCATACAACATGAAGTACTATTCACTGCCAGTACAACATATTCATCAGTAATTCACAAGTGAACCTTGTTTCATTGAGATATAATTTGATTACAGCTCCTTTTGGTAAATCAAGTATAAGTAAATTTGAGTGAATTATAAATACATATGTTTTAAAATTCAAAACTGTTTAAACTTCTAATCTGGTCAATCTTTAGGCTGCAGTACACAACCAAATTAATGAACAAAAACAACTTCTGTACCATATCTCAAAATTATAGCTTTTCTTCCCTCAGATTTACACTCCTAACAACATTGTATCAACATTCAACAGTTTCTTAAAACATATAGCTGTAAAAAGAATCATCTCCATGTGAAAACATATTTTGACAAGGCAGTCCCCCACACACACTTCCAGTAATTGCATCCTGTGCACTTTCACAGGAAGAGGATTTTTGGGAAAGAGGAAGGGTGAAGACAGACATATGTTCTGTATCCTAAGAAAGGATAATAGTGAAAAGTATCAGTGTGTTCTACCCAGACCAGGGAAAATCCTCTTTTTATAGAGTCATTTAGGTTGGAAAAGACCTTTAAAATCATTGATTGAGTCCAACCACAAACCCACCACTGAGCCAGGTCCTGGAGCACCGTGCTGAACCTGCTCATGGATGTCTGAAGTCTCAGCAAGAGCCTTGGACAAGCAACATTCACTCTGACACTATCTGGATGTAACGATAAAAAATTCCTTGACCAAAGTGAGCTGCAGCAGGTGGCAAGTGCTGCACGGTTCAGCTTCCAGATGAACTGATTTTTAGTAGCAGAACTTCGAGGATACAACTCCCCCGAGTCACACAGTGCTTCACAACAAATGTACACACTGCAGATCTTCCTGCTATGAAAAGCAAAGTGTGTGCATGTAAAAGCTAAGAAAAGCTAAAACCACTAGCAAAATCAGCACACACCATGCAAAGTTACATTATTTCATAGTGCTATGAAAAGCTTGGTAAAGCAGTTAATAATTAAATGTTTCCCGCAGTAAGAAATTAAAATTACTTCACAGGGATTTAAGAGATGCTCTTAAAAAATACAAGTCACATTTATGGCTTTTTATCATAAAGTTACACCTTCTCAAGATTAGAATTAAAGTCGCTTTATCCAGTGATACTTAACACTACAGAAATTGGTCTCCCAACATCACCACTCTGAATAGCAATAATTTTTAGCATTTTATAACAAAAACACACATGGAATCTTTCCACCACCCCGCCCCAAAGGTGTGAAAGACAGACAACTAAATGTTAATCTATTCTAATAAGCCATCTTTCATAATTTAATACCCTGAGAAATCTTTGAGTCTTACAAATACTTAAAAATTTTAATCAGAAACACTGATAATATCAAATGTTTAAAACCTTTCTGAACAATTACCGTCCAAAAAAAATCTAAAAAGAGGTAACTCAATCTTTGAATTTTCACTCACATTTTTACACTCAGGGCTGTACAGGAGACACAGTTCAGAGAGGGGTACCCCCCACACCTATGACAACCAGAGACTGACCAGCTCCTTCACTACAGATGTCCTTGAGGAAGCAATTCTTCCTGAACTATCATAATTAGCACAAGTGTTGCCACAGAAATAAGTGTTTACTGGAGCCTCACCAGGAAAAAGAACACAAAAATATTTGTGGTTATTTTTTTTAATTTCTTCTATGGAACACACTTTTCTCAATAGGAAGCAGAAAACAATATGCTGTCCCAAGGGAGGAAGAACCAAAATGGAAATGAAGAGCCATTGTGACATCCTGCTTTATAGCAGTTTGTCAATATGCAATCACCAAGAATGAGGAAATTGGCACTACAGATGATTCAAAAATACAGAGGAAAACTACAAAGCAGTTTCTCAACCCTCATCCAAAAAGCACATTTCATTCCCCACACAAGCTCCACATGTTTTTATAATGTTCTGCAATGAAACCGCTCAGACCCAGAAGGACAGAACAGCGACTGGTGGGAGAACAGGCACTTTCCCCCCATCTGCAATCACACAACAGTTCAGGGTGAGATTTTTGTGACAATCAAAGGCCCCTGATCCAACCACCTTGGTCTGGACTTCACCAATACCCAAAAAGGAATGCAGGGTTCCAGACCTCTGTAAGATGACCTCACACCAGAAGCTGACATCATGCCAGCCCCTGCAGGCTACAGACCATTTCTGAACAGAAGCAAAGCTGTTCTGCAAGCCACCAGGAAATACAGGCAGAGAACAGAGAGTGCCTTCACATTTCTTACAAAATAAACCCCAATGTTGGTGGTGGTTTCAAATGACAATAAAAGCAATGCTACAGAAGGAATACCTGCAAGTCCCTACCTCATGCCTTGAAGAGAGGCTTCTCTTAAAGATGTTTTCTCCCCTAAAGGGAATTTCCACATCTATGCACAGAGAACTGCCACTCTCAATCACAGAAAAGAAATGCCCCCTATGGAAAAGACTAATAAAATGCTGGCCTTTATTATACAGGATTTATTGTGTATTTATGAAACAGAGGCCAAATCCTAGCAGTATGAAAACTGTAAGACAGGGTGCTTTCTTCTAAATCTCCTCTCTCTCCTAAGTATCCTTCCCACTACAGCAGAGAACGCTGCCATTATCTCCACAATTCTCACAGGCAAAAGACCAATGACCACAAAACAGCTGTTTGTTCTGCACAATGGATTTCTGGACTTCCCATCCAATGGCCCCTTTTTCAGATCCATATTTTTAAAAGAAAAATATGCTTTTGCTTTAAAGGATCTCATAAGCACACAACCTTTATTAGTAATTACTATCATAGTAAGACTATGCAAGTCTTTTATGTGTGAGCATTTTGTTCACACTCAGATTTCCCAAATTCCCCCCTCCAGCTGCTTTTCTGACCAACATTTTTATGATTTATTATTTCCCTTGTCTGTTTCATACTACAGTGACATATAGAGACATTAAAACTGCAGACTGGAGAAGAGTACACACCATTTGCTGTGGAACTGACAGTACCTCAGGAAAAAAAATTAAATCAACACGAATCAAAGAATTTTGATGTATCAAAACCCACCAAACAATTGTTACATACCAAAGAAATACTGATGCAAAGACAGGAATGGAACACAAAGAAACATAACTAAAGGAAACTAAAGGACCATTACAGAGGAAGGAATAACATCCCTCTAAAAGAGGAACCAGTATTTTTGTGAGTTGTATTTATTACTGTCTCCCTCTTCTTTCACAAGAAAATATGAATGATCATTCATGAAGCTGAAAACGTTACTGAAGCCAGTGGGAAACATTCATAGCTCATCTTGGCTACATTTCCAGTCTTCTTTTGAATAATGAGCAACTGCTCTGTCAGACATTAACGATTTAATGACTGACTGGTGAATAGCTTCAAGTGAGCTCGCTCTCTGCTGTCTCCTCCTCTTCCCCGAGATCTCCATTGTTCTATTTTAGGTAAGAGGGTACAAGAAAACTTCAGTATTAACACGAGGGGAACACTGACAGAACTGTCTCAGCATTCTAATATTCGTTTATTAAATGAACAAAAAATTGCAAAGTTAAATAGAAGCTAAAGTTCAGTACAGTATCTAGTACTGATATAAGATATTTTCCTTTAACTTAATTTTAGAACCAGCTAGAAGAATAGTATTTCAGAAGTTTCATACAGTAAGTTTTCTTACAATAAACTTCTTCAACACAGAAACACAGGCTTTTAAGGATTCAGCAATCATTTACAATGGCTAGTTACCCACTTCCTTCATAGTTATACTCTTTTAGAGCCTAGTACACAGAGTAACAGCAGGATACCAATAGAGCAGAAACAGCCAAGAATTTATCTCTACAACTATAGCAACTATCTAAAGCTCTTTCAGAAAATAACAATCTTAAGAGTTATGTGAAAAGTTACTGGTATGCAACAGACTACAAATGTGAATTTAAACGAAATTTTAAACCAACAAAAAAAAAAAAAAAAACTTGGTGCTTCC